>JBBPJV010000457.1:0-22449 GCA_038088915.1 Sutorius aff. eximius
TAGGTTGGTGAAGCAGCGTAATTCAGTATCTTGCTAACCTAGGCCTGCTGAATGATACCCGGTGGCGGCTCGGCAATCATCCCGGCCACTCATGTGCACTCTACAATTTGCACCTTTTGGCACGTTGCGTACTCCAATGTTTCACCACCTCGCGTACTTCTCGACCAACTGGCATGCAATTGGTTCGGGTAAGTACGTACTATATCCAACGTGTCGAATGATGTCCCTAGCTATGCAATATTAGGGTATGACACTTGGAGTGTTTGGGGTTAACCCCTACAGCGACTCGGGACAGGATGTTGACGCTGACTGGGATCTGTCTAAGTGTAGCCTGGAAATTATTCTATCTTGGAGACACTGAACAAGAACATCACCGTCCACCGAGGTGACTGTGGGTCCCTTGGGCCCTACTAATCGTTGGGAGTTGCAGACGGCCAGATGCTTGGAGCCAGTTATACCTCGATTCATGTCCTTGCAGACATAAACTCTCAAAAAGTACTCAATAATCATAATTAGGTGTTGCAGTGGTTATTTCCGAATATATCCCATCATTGAGACGAATCTAGGGGGGGGCTCGATCTTCACGTTCTGGTCCGAGTCGCCGAAAGATTAGTCGATGTGGTCTGGTTGATCCTGGATGACAGTGCGCGATGAGAATAGGCATGTCAATGTGAAGCAAACAAGGTATGGTGCCAATCAGTTTTCGAGTATACACTTAGTAGCACGCACGTGCGCATCCAGTGCCTTGCTTCGTGAAGCCCCTGAGATCGGTATCCCGAGCAACTCCGAGTCGGTTGTTTTGAAACGGGCCTTGGCTAAAGTTTTTGCCGGGAGCCACCAGGGCCAGTAGGAGGGTTATTTCACACTGTTCTCGCACCACGGCCAGGCGAAACTGAAACGCGTCCATGGTGCCTTCCTGCCTTCTTGAACTGATACTTATGTATGAACCGGGTGCTGCGGCTAGCGTGGACGACCAGCAGGTTAACGTCAACAGTCAAGGAACCCGACCGAACCTCAGTCCGCAGCAAGCGGAAATAATGCTCAAGGGGATTTCCAGAGGAAGCAAACTCACCAAGCAGGAAAGGGTGCACCGCGCTGCCCCTTACGAGGAGGATAGAAGGTGGATTTTTGTGCATGCAGAACGGCGTTCCTATCTGTCCGGATGCTCGGCGGGCCGTTGCTAGAGCAATATCATTAATATCAACTGGGCAAGGACACAATGTGGGCGCCAGGTCCCCCCCTCTCATGGAATGCGGTGGACTTTGAGCGCCGCCTAGGATCGGCTTGGTGCGATCAGGGATCTCAAGGTTTTAGATTGGTTTTGAGAGACTCGCCCTTGGTGAGGCACAACTACGAGCGTTGCCTCAGCATTGGTGTTTGATCCTATGCGCTGTGTTAGGTCGAATGCAGTCCTGCTTCCTCGGGTAACTTGTAGATAGGCTCCCTCGGAATGGCGACTCGTGGACCGGTTTCTGGTATGCGTGCACATACAAGCCTTGATCTAATGCGCTGTCCACAGTGAACTATGACTGCCGTGGTGGTTCGTCTTCACATTCTGCGAAACCTGCTTACAGTTTGACGATCGGACGGGAGGGTCAGGGTATGGGACCCTTTTTCTTCGGCCGGGCCTGTGGGTGAACAAATGTTCCGCCCGGTCGTCCGACTCACCACTGGATTCTATCATTCCATTCCAAAGGATGGGATCACAAATACTTTCCATCTGCCCTCCCCCGGTTGTGTAGCCCATTCTCCAATAGAAATGACCACACAAACAAGCCTTTGCAATCGCTGATCCACTTCTCTGTTCCAGATCCTTATGGGGTAGGATTCCTTTGGGAGAAGTTCGGAGTACGAAGGTCGTGCGATTTCTTGCCGGGGACTCGCGTCAAGACAGCCCGAGGAGCCTACCGCCGACAAACTATGGTTAAACAAGTCTCCGAATCTGGGACGCATCAAATCCGCTACGATGGCGCCGGCGCTGTGATCTGGCCGGGGAATGAATGGGCGCCCGGATCGTGGGTATAGTGTTTCTCTGACGAGCGGGAAGGGATCACCGCGAGTTTCGCCCCGAATATTTTCCAGCTGTGTATCTCACGATAGAGCGGCACCAGGCATAGTATGCAGCTCCGGCACGGGACCTTGAAATTCGTAGTGTGGAATATCGATGCAAGATGCTATACCGCATTGTTCATGTCTTTAGAAGAAGTGACCATGATGTGCAGGCGTGCTGAGTAATGGTTGTCCTTGCGTGAGGCGTTGAAGTTCAATCGGGACCCTTTCCCGCGAGTGTGGCTTTGACCCGTAATCACTGGCTTGCCCCTCGATGTTCGTCGCCGGGTCCTTTTCCCCTAAATTTCCACCTCAATCGCGAAGAGACAGTAGCACGCTCCTCATAATTTGGGCCAAAAGCAAAGCGATGGCGGTGCACCGTTACTTCAAGGTTACTCCCCCAGCTAAAGTAATTGGATAGATTCCCCTTCACCGAGTAGCATCGACGACACGGTCGCGGACCAACGGGACATCATGCCGCATAGCCGGATGACGACGACTCGGATGCCGAGCGTGTTGTGGTTGTATCCGATCCTTAGGCTGAATTCTTCGTTTGTTCCACTTTCAACCCATGTTCTCGCTGGCGTCGATCGAGGAAAGGTAAGGAAACGCGACCGATGGTCGTCGTAGTGTTCAGTCCTCAGCGTCACCGTCAACGAATAAAATGTGCCTCGGACCGCGGAAGGGAAACACTTCGCCCTTGTGGAGTCCAGTCGTCGGTGTCACGGCTCTCCTCAAGCAAACGATTCCCTCAAGTTCCGCCGATCACAAATGGTGACAAGTGATGCGACTCGCGAGCAACAGCTTGGTTCGTCACAGATCCCGTTGATAGGTTCGTAAAAGACCCGAGGAAAGGCGACTCCTGTGGCATGGTGTCTCGCTAGCTCTGAAACAGGTTAGGAGACACTTGAAATCTCCCACGTGCGTATCTTGGCCACGTTTTTTCCATGCCCGCCACTGACTACAACGCCGTGTGCCTGAAAAAAAGATGGATCGCCCGTTCGGGAACGCCAGAATTGTGGCATGATACCTCTGCGATGATCACTACAGTACCAAGTACGGCGGCCGAGACTGACTATCGGTGCTAGCGGTTGCTGATTTGAGCCCTCTTTCCATGCGCACCCAACGACGGACTTGCTAATATTTTAACCCAGGAACCCCCGGCCTTATCATGGCTCCGTACTGGCAGATACTTCAGTGTTGATTTGTGTCGCACCGGCTTACCGGTCGTTTCAGGTGTCCCAGACGTCATCAACGTGATACTCACTGTATGGTCACAACAATTGTGATCCATGTAACCATGGTGAGCGGCATGACTTGGGACAGAGAGATACTCGCGGAGCCGAGGACAAGTAGCTGCCGACCTGCCCTGGTACTATCAGCCACTTGAATGTTTGAAGTGCCACACAGGTCAGGTCTTGTGTAGATCTTCCTGTGGGATCGAACCATCGACCTCCATTTGCCACCTATTCCACACACACACATCATTCTTGGATCGCTGCGGGGATTCGTCAAGCGACGTTATTTTACCCAGCTATCAGCCATGCGCGCATCAAAGTTTTCTTACCTGGGAATTCTCACCAGGTGGATAACTCTTAATTAAGGTAGGTTTTCGGTCCCTTTCCATTTCGTTTCCATGTAGCCTTTCAAGTTTCTTCTATCTAATAGATCGCAACGTGTATTCGATACAGGAACTAGTAGTGTGAGTGACGAGGTTGTTGCTCCTGGAGACGGCCCGGGCGTGTCACTCATCACCCTCGGCACGAAGCGATCCTGGTGTTCAGGAATCGCGCCGCAAGGCCTTGTAAATGACAAGTAAATTTGATGCGTCCAAGGGACACCCCAACCATAGGAGTGCGCAAAGGCGGAATGTAGTGTTCAAACTTGATCGAAGCAACAAGGAGATGATCGAGCAGCACAATGAGATGGCGCTTTGTAACCGGAGAGATGAGGAATTGTGCTTTGAAGTGTTACAAGGCCGAAGACGGGCGGGATGAGTTGCTTCAGCAGAGGGTAGGTAAGTTGCACGCATAAATTGTTTAGTCGGATATACCCCATGCTCGCGTTGTACTCGACGTATATGACACTAATTTAGGTCCCCACCATCGTTACGGCTTTGTACTCTGCCCGAAAAACACGTTCCCACCGTCCATCCATGCTCTCTACCCGCCCGTTCGAGCGTTGCGCCAACAAGGGCTCGACCCGCCAGCGACGGAGTAGGTGCGCAAGGATACACACGGCTTTCGTCATCGAGTATTTGCGACCAATGCAAGAGCGAGGACCTGGGGTCACGTCAGTTGAGGCCAATATACGCACGCATCCGTTGCAATACGCACCGAAGCTAAATCCAACAAACTCCTCACATTTTCCTTTACATCCGAACTCTGATTGGGCTTCTTGGCGTACTATTGCGAGGGTCGGTAGGCTTCTGGTTCCGAATAGTATTTCGGGTGATAATCTGGAGAACATAATTGAGGTGCGATCCGTTGAAATGACAGACTGTTGTGATCGTGCACTTACGAATACCGACCAGGTCCCGGGGTTTCTATACTCCAGAGAAGTTGAAAGCACGTTGAGAATGGACCCAGGTGACGTACGGAACGTTCGAACTGCCTCGTAATATGCGCCTAATGTTTTGTCGAGTTTCCCATAGTCCTCAAAACACTGAGGATCCAGGATCCACGTGTTCCAAAGCCAGAAAAAGCAGTAACGCGACGTGGAGCACACACACACACACACCAGAGTGTCGTCGTCTCTACCTGCTGTCACTGCTTGCAAGAACGAGAAAACATCGCCGATTTAGAACGAATTTTAAAATTGATACTATTACCGTGACAGAGAACAAACATCCCTCAAGCCAACTTACCAGCTCGTCACCACTGAGACGTCTCTCGCCTCCAGAGTCTGAAGCCTGGATCAAAAATGATAGGTCCTTACGGTGTTTGGAGGAGTCCCACAAAAGCGGCATGCCTTCAAGTCAATGACGACAACTCAGTGTGGCCAATCGGTGTGGAATTTGGTTCAATTCACGTACGTATCGTTGTCGAATGCGAGACTGGAAATCCTTCGGTGCTTCCGCCATTGCCCACCATATTCATCGAAGATGTTCGGACCCCAGAACCTGTTTAGTGATGACATCGGCCGAGCAGGATAGGGAGGCGCCTTGTAGACTCACAGGAAAGGTGTTTCAAGGGCTGGGGACCTGTCAAACGTATCCAACCCTCCCAAAAGGACCTGTTTTCCTACTTCCATGGATCGAGTGAATATCATCGGCGTGCCAGAGAGAAATGGTATGGATAACACAATACGACGACTAAAGCGGTGGTAAACTGTTGCCAAGTAGTCGAGCATCAGGGAGGGAGTAGTAGCCACAGCGGGATCACGATCCATTTTGATTTTTTCGCCATTCCTACACGAACGTAAAACTTGGCGAAAACCTGTGTCAAAAAGACGGACGGAAGGGATTTGTTTTTCAGGAAAGTCTCACTTGGGTTCCACCAGGTACGAGGTAGAACGCCAGCTGGAATGGAAAATAGCGAAAATGGGATGCGGAAACCACGATATCATCAGCACTTCGTCACGAATCTCGCGGTCACGAGGCAGCGTACCTTGATGCCTTGAACGAGTTTGATGACACGCAATATAACGAGGACACCCAAGAGGGCAACTATCCTCGCCCACTTCGAAATATCTAAGAAATGTCGTTACTAATGATGTCTGATTGATCTAGTTTACGGCTACTACATACCATTCCCTAGTGTGCCTTGTGGATATATGAGAACGAATGACCCCAAGAAGGCTGCCATGGCCCCGGCTTCCATGAACGGGGAAAACAGGTTGAACTTGGTTTTGATATCCTATCGCGGACCCATAGTCTCCCGAGTTGAACCACCTGGAAAACTTGGAGATCAAAAAGAACATCCTTCTGACTATGTGAAAGTTTGATAAACGAATGAAAACACACTACTGGTTGCCTAGTGCCTAGCCTTTGAAACATGTTGGCTCCGGACTTCTTTCATCTTCGCTTCCCATCCCAACGGCTTACCTTGCGCCCACCAGACCGATTCGGATCATGTGGGAAAGGGGGAAAGTTGTTGACGTGCGACTTTGGGACACACTCACTGACTTCTCACTTGGCTTATATCCATCATATGCACCCCATCGGATGCGAAAGTTTGGGACAATGGATCAGGGCCACTGATGTACACAGTGGTGTTCAATTCGTGGGGAATGCAGATCGTAGGCTAATGTGCTGTAAACACAAGAGAGTTATGGACTCGGGGTCTTGTTTTTGTCACCAGATCATCGTTGGTCGGGATTACGGAGTAATCCCAGATGCTCCATGCTAGGCTTGGTACCTCGCCGATTCTTGGGACAGCTTCCGACTTCATGGTTCATTGCGTTCCAGTGTGCAGCCCGCAGGCGAAAACGACCAAGGAGCGCGTGATGTGTGAAAACAGAACCAAAACGGGTGTACTAGCTATTCGCTCGACTACGAGTTACATGTGAGCTCAACCCTAGCCACTACCTTCCTCTCTGGGCTTGCCAATTTCCTTCGCGTGCTCGAGTTTGAGCTCCTCAGTTTTGTTCCAGGGACGAAATTGGTGAGCTCGAACACGTCCAGGCCCTCGTTGGTAGTGTGGAACTCCGGGACTCTTGTTCAATGTTGCGCTTTCTCAGTAAGTTGGTGCTCTGCCTCACGTTGCTTCATCATCTCCCCCTGTTGCGACATCCTTTCCTCCGGTTGCATCACCTTCACCCAGAGCTCATCGAATGGAAAGGCCACAATCGGTGCCTTTGTTTCGCCACATTCGATTTTGCCTGGCGCCGAGAATGAACATGAGATCTGCCCCCGAGGACGAAATTTAAGACTTACCTTTTGTTCCAGCAGCACGTCATACCCTGATTCGATCACGCAAGCCCAATGTTACAAGGTCAGTGTACCCGTCCAAGCCATCGTTTGTTTGTTGGAGGTGACTTTGTTCAAAATGTCGCCCAGTTCTTGAGATATCCTATATGGCCCCTTTCCGTCATACCAAATACCATGTTAGACGAGGTAGGCTTACATGTTCTGATTCGGCCTGTGGTATTGGGTCCAAGGTTAGATGGCCATTGTTTCCATCAGAGGCGCGGGAGAGCGTGCAAGGGGAGGATCCTGAACACAGGTTCAGCGACAGCTCCTTTCCCGCGGAAAACGCATTCTCTCTGTCGGACACATACTCTTTCTTGTCCGCTCACGGGCTAGCGACGAACCAAGAGAAGAGTGCCATATCAAGCGTCGCATGTTTGTGGGAGTCAGAGAATAGGTGTACAATGCCTCGCAGAGCGGTCATCTTCACTTGGACCCGGTGTCAGGTCTGGCTTATAACCCTCCACTATGTCGACTGGGACAAGAAGGCATTGCATTATCTCGAGATAGGGGCCTATCGGGAATGAGAACCTGGAGCTTCGAGACCAGTCGTTCGAAAACCGATAGAACTGTCTTATCAAGACGCACATCAATGATTGTCGTGGTCGGTAGTCGCTCTCGCTCGTATCCGATAGGGATCTAGATCTGGTCGATTCACATCCCTTCCCGAGCGTCTCCTGACCTCGGCCTCATTTCACGACGCGAAATCGACTCGTTCGCTCGCATCATTTCGTCGGACGAACTGGCCAACCACGTTCTGGGAGGAGCCATCCCGAATACCCGGACGTACCCTCCCACCGAACTCGGCGCGCACGCACGGAAGCAGAAGTTGTCAGGCCGAGTGTCAACGGTCAACGATATACGAGTGCGATCGCACGACGGATCACGGGGAGTGGGAAATGCAATGTGGTTCTCCCATGGTATCGGGGTCGGTTTCACTCGAAGATGTCCAAAACCGCATGCTCACAGATATCGTGTGGGTCACCTATTCATCGATCATGAAGTACGATCAACCGCCTCCTTCATCGCGTGTGCAGGTTCATACACACCTCGGGACGCTTATGCCATACGAAATAAAAAGACGCAATCGACTGAGAATGCATGTAAAGACCATCATACCAGTCCGAAAGCGCCTGTAATCTAACGTAGTCCGAATGCATATGCCACGCATCACCATGTCCCCCATGCACACTCAACCGCGGCTCAGTAATGGTGAACCTGTCACAATAGTGTTGGGTGATGATATGCGCGAGAGGATCATGTCGTACCTCTTCCCGCTCCCGACCACGCATGAAAGGTGGCTCCGTGCCCTTGTAGTAGATGTCTGTCCAGAGATCCTTGGGAAGGGGCTCGGGTGATTGTTTAGCCTCCTCGACGGCCTGGTCGACCTCTGCCTTGGCTCCCTTGTCGAATTGCTACGAGCGTGTAAGCGTCAACCACAGAAGGATGGAAGCGCCCGCTTGTACGAGACGAAGGATGGAAGCGCACCTTGAGCTCCTGCTCGGTAGCGAGACCCCAGTCCTCGATATACCGTTGCAGCCCACGAATCGGGTCCTGCGTACTTCGCATCCGCTGGACTTCCTCACGTGTACGGTATGTGGTACCAGGGTCAGACATGCTGTGATTGGGGTCGCGTGAGCAACGTCATGGGAACGTGCAAACGATAGAGATGCGTACGAGTGACCGCCGTAGCGATAAGTGACAAACTCCATCAAGAGTGGGCCGTTGCCTTCGACCACCCAGTTGCGGGCAAACTCGACGGCGTGCTTGGAAGCGATGATGTCCATACCGTTGACCTACATATGCGCCGCGTCATCAAGGATATGTTACGGGCCAAATGAAGGGACAGACCTGGAGGCCAGGGATCTTGTCACCACGGGTAAAGTACTCGGTGTTGGAGGAACTACGCTCAGCCGAGGTACCCATACCGTATTTGTTGTTCTCGCAGACAAAGACGCAAGGAAGGTCCCACAGCTTCGCCTATGGCGCATATACGTTCAGTTTGTTACTCCAAAATTCCCGTGGGATAGGTTACACACCATGTTGAACGCCTCAAAGACCTGGCCCTGGTTGCTCGCACCATCACCATAGAGAGCAAACGTGGCGGTCTTTTTGTCGAGGTACTTTTGGGCAAAGGCGATACCAGCTCCGACGGGGACTTGGGCGCCGACGATACCGTTACCACCAAAGAAGGAAGGAGTGAATATATGCATAGAGCCGCCCTTTCCTCGGGACATGCCTGCTTGACGGCCCAGGAGCTCAGCAAGGACGCCTTTAATGGTGCCTCCACGCATAACCGCGAAGGGATGACACCGATAGGCGGTGATGACACGGTCTTCGGGCGTGATACCGT
Organism: Sutorius aff. eximius; assembly: GCA_038088915.1. Lineage (NCBI taxonomy): Eukaryota > Fungi > Basidiomycota > Agaricomycetes > Boletales > Boletaceae > Sutorius > Sutorius aff. eximius. Next base: position 9,312 of record JBBPJV010000457.1, read on the forward strand.
ATTCTAGACCGACGGAGACGGCTTCCTGTGACGCGATGAACGAACGACGGAGAGAGAAGAAGAAGGGGGATACCTGTCCGATGGCGAGATGGCAAAAACCGCGGATGAGCTTGGCTTTGTAGAGGGTATCGGCAGCCATTTCCATGCGACGCATTGTCTGCATGTCCTTGTACATCTTGAGGAGTTGGTCTTTTTGTACTTGGACTTCGAGGGAGGGCGGGTCGCATTTGTAGGTACGGAAAGAGTCCTCGTGTAGTTTAACGGTGAAGGGCTGGGAATGGTCGGTGATGGTACCCTGCAGCAGGGTGGTGTCCGCCGACGTGGTGATAGACCGTGCAAACGCGGGCTAAAAAAAAAGAAAAAAAAAGAGTGAGGGTCATAAAGGTCAAGAAAAAGAAAGCTACAGACGATGCGACGTGCAATGGAGGGACATGTGCGGGCGAGGGAAGCCATTGCTGCAGGAGTGAGGAAGAGAAGGGGCGTGTAGCGCGATACAAAATTTGCCCGCTTTAGTTCGGGATCCCGCGGAACGACTGCCTCGCGGAACACAGCCACCCATTATATATACATGGCGGCCCAACGACGCAGGGCGGTGTGCACGAACATTGACTGGTCTCAAATGCTTGGTCGAAGGCGTGCTCTAATCTTGCCGTATGGAGGTGTCCATCCACCCTTGGAGTGTCACTCATGCGAACCGTCCTGCGCTCGACATCGCGAGGTTGTGCAAAGGGTAGAGTTTCATAGAGGTTTTGTCGGGAGAGGGCGGGCCCGGCAAGTATGTACATTCATGGCACCGAGACGAACAAGGCGGGGGTAATTAAGAGGGTCTAGACTGGGCGGGATGTCCTGGCGCCATGTTGTCGTTTGGTAAAGGCGGTAACGTTGAGGCAGAGTCCAGACCGTCGGCGAAATACATCCGCCCGATAATGTCGATCACGGACAGCACTCATCCACACACTCGCGAGCGCTGTGCTCATCTACACCGGGAACGTGAAAGAAGGAAGAAAAAAGAAGAAGAAAAAATAATTAAAAGCTGACCAGAGTTTACTTCTATTTGGGTTGAGCTGGGTTTGGTCGACGACGAGGTTAATAAATCGACCTCGGACTCGTGCTCGGATGCAAGCAAGTCACAACCCAGTCAGCGCCAACTCTTGCCCAGATACGACGAGAGCCCGCCCAGCTCTCGTTCCAGCCCAGTCCAGCCCTCGACAAATCTCATGGATAGCTCTTCACAAGGCCCGCCCTACGTCGTAAGACAGCAACTCTTCCATTCTTCACATCTTCCACCCCCTTCCCAGCTCCATCTCCCTCCAGTGAACGTTGCTCGCTCAAACGTCAACACACTCCCTCCTCTCAACTCTCCCTCAGCCCGGGTCTCCCCATATGGTCACCGCCATCCATCTCCTCCACCTTCCTCTCTCCCATGGCCCACAACAATGCACCGCACCTCAAACTCCCGCGACGACGCCATCCCCTCCTCCGGCCCACTTCACCAGTCCATCCATCCGTATAACCAGCCCGGCCCGAGACCCGCAGAGTCCAGACAGATGAAGCGTGAACAGCCCCAACCACAGCCTCCCCCACCTGCGCCGCCACCACCGGCTCCGTCCAAAGATGCGGACGATAACATGCCCGCTACCTGTGATTTCGTCAAGAAGCTCTACAAGTCCGTCCTCTCCCCCGATACACACACCATCTCATCAGATTCTCTCTAGGATGCTCGAGGATCAGTCGTTTGCCCACGTCGTATCCTGGGGTCCAAATGGCGATTGCTTTGTCGTCAAGGTGTGTCCATTCATTCTTGTCATCCCCCATCCCGATGCTCGATCTGCGCACCCTTTCTCATCCCGTTACCCAAGGACATGAACGAGTTTACGAAATCGATCCTTCCCCGGCTGTTCAAGCATTCAAACTTTGCTTCGTTTGTCCGCCAACTCAACAAGTACGACTTTCACAAGGTGAGTCGATCGTTTAGATGATCATCCCCACCCTGGGGAATCCCCCTTGCTTTTTTCGTTCGCTTCGGTAATGATCATGTGTGACACGGCGCGGGATCGAGCGCACACTCGCCTTCTTTTTGCGATCCTCGGCTCCCCCCCTTTTTGGGGTCGCCTCAAGGGGGTCCCTCACCTGATCTCCTATGGCCGGCTGATCCCGTCATATCCAGGTTAAGAACACGGACGATGCCCAGTTTGGCGAACACTCGTGGACTTTTCGCCACCCCGATTTCCATGTCGACCGCCGCGACGCCCTCGAGAACATCAAGCGCAAAGTACCCGCAGCTCGCAAATCCCTCCCCAACAACGGCCCTTCGTCTTCCCTCCGCTCCGTCTCGGCCGGCTCTCCAGGCCCTGCGTCTTCTGGCGACGTGGAGTCGCTCCACGCTCAGACTAGCACCCTCGCTTCGCATACGAATGCCCTCCAGAGCCAGACGTCCACCCTTCAGTCCCAAACGTCCACCCTCCAGTCCCAGACCGCCTCTCTCCATGCCCAGTCAGCTGCGCTCCAGACAATGTCAACTGGCCTCCAAAGCACTGTCTCGGCACTGCAGCAGCAGATCGCTTCGTTGCAGGCCCAGAACGATGCCCTCCGTGTGCAAGTGGGCAGATCAGAGGAGCGGATGCGTGGCCTTGAGCGGAGTTACCGGGACGTCCTTGGCGAAATGGTCAATTTTCAAAAGAACATGGCGCAGCAAGATGGGTTCATGCAGGCGCTCATTCAGTATTTTTTAGGAATGGAGGGGGGTGAGTCGGATGCCCGTTAGTTTTGGATTTCTCTCTCCTTGTCCCTTTCATCTTGTTGTCTCGTTCATATCACACCTGTCTTTCCTGTCTTCTCCTGGCAGATACACAGATGCTGGTGCACAGCACTCACTTTGTGCCTGGTGGCCTGTGAGCGTCATGGGTTATCAGTTAAGGTCCGAGCGCGATCGGCGTCGGTCCGGGTATGCGGTTCTCGGTCACGGGATCCTATATCCCGCTGCGTCGACGCATCACTCTTTTGATTTCTTGTTTTGAGCCTTTACGCGACCTATCCCCCTTTGCTCATATGCATACTGAACCTTGTTTTATCATATCAGCGAAACACAATGATAGTATCACGGTGCCGGTGCTGACCGCTGCTGGGCCATCTACCCTTGCTGGCACGTCATCGGTGCCCCAACCCAAAACACCTGTTATCCCCCCTGTTCCCCCAAATATCACCCATAGCATGACTCCTAGCACGCATCCTCCCCAGTCCCTTTTCGCAACAGGCACGGGAAACGCAGCATCCGCAGCGGCATCGCTTTTTGCCAATTCACAACCGCAACCGAGTCCCTTTCTACAACCTTCGCCAATATGCTCCCCGGCCCCACCGGCGCCAACGGCGTCCTCGTCCTCACTGTTGCAGGCGCTAGGCCCGCAGAGCCAGGGTCAGACAAGCCAGGCCGCCAATCAGACGCCACAGGGTCTGAACCAACAGGTGCAGTTCCTACCTGCACAAGAAGCGCAGCGGGTCTTGGGGCTCGGCGAACATCCCGATCCGAGCGCGATTGCGCGCGCGAGTCTCGCGCAGATGAACGAGATGTCTCGGCGTGCTGAGAGCGGGTTGTCCTTTCATTCGAGTACAACGAGATCATCCGCGTCCAACGGGACGGACGTAGCTGCTAATGCAGGCCGAAGTGCCCTGTCGCGGATATCCCAGATGCAGATGCAGATGCACGATCCTGGGACGTCGGCGGGGGACGAGCCGTTTATACTCCCGCCGGATGTGTGGGAGCCGCCTGCACAGAATACGCACGAGGGATTGCAGGTGTTTACACTCGGGCATCTGTTGCCCCGGAGTAACGTCGAGGATGGGAATGGGAACTGGACGTTTCCAGGAGAGGAGGGAACATCTAGGTCTGATTCGGGGTCCGCGGTAGGAGGGGGCGCTGTAGGCGGTGAGGACGAGGGGTATGGGAAAGAGGAGAGCCCGGGGCCAGAAGAAGTCGTGCAACCGACACCAACGAATCCGACGAACGGCTCGCCCTCGCCATCCTCGTCAACGTCCACAACGTCACCACCGGGTTCGGGCAGCCACAAGAAGTTGCGCGTGCGGCGGTCGACATTCGTCCCTGGGTGGGCGGTACCGCCACGTGTGTTGCTCGTGGACGACGATGCTGTGAGTCGGCGATTGAGCAGCAAGTTTTTGCAGGTGTTTGGGTGCGCGATCGATGTGGCCGTCGATGGGGTCGGTGCGGTGACCAAGATGAATTTGGAAAAGTACGACCTGGTGTTGATGGTGTGTCTTCAATGTCTTTTCCGTGGCGTTGATACTGACACGTCGGCCGGCGCTAGGACATTGTGATGCCCAAGATGGATGGAATATCTGCCACATCGTTGATACGACAGTTTGATCACATGACGCCCATCATCTCGATGACGAGCAATTCGAAACCAAGCGAAATCATGACGTACTATTCATCTGGGATGAACGATATCCTTCCGAAACCGTTTACGAAAGAGGGCTTGCTGGACATGCTCGAGGTGCGTTGGTATGAAGTCGCGGGTGGATCAACGTCTGACGCCGGATTAGAAACACCTGATGCATCTCAAAGTCATTCAACAAATGTCCAAACTGCCGAGACCGCCGGGGGGCGCGCCGCCCTTGTCCGATAGGGGGGTCAATGAGGCGCTTGCGGTGGGCGCCGCGACTTCTTCCTCGTCGTCGACAGTGCAGAGTTATGACGACGACGGACGGATCAATCCCTTGGCGGGCATGGGCCTCTCGGACGAGCGGTATCAAGCGATCCTCAAGGATCTCGTGAGCAACGAGAACCTGATGGGGATCCGCGTACCCGAAGGATTCAACGTCTTTGAGGGCGTGGAGGTGGGTCTCGATGTTGGTGTCGGTGTGGGTGAGAAGCGGGGGTTGGACGAGGAGGGGGAGATACGGGAGGGCAAGCGTGGGCGATTCGAGGTACTGGATTGACGTGGTTCTTTTTTCTTTCCTTTTGTGTGCATGAGTTGGGTGGAGGAAGGGGGGGCGTCGGCGGATGGTGATGGTACGCCGAACTGTTGCGTGCGGTATACCCGGTCGACGTCGTGCCCTGGTGCAAGTGTTGTCTTTTTCCGTTTTCATTCTTTTGCGTGCGTGCTTTTTCCCTCTTTGCTTTGCTCCCCCTTCTTTTAACTGCATTGTTTGTGGACGGACATTCATCACGCTTGCTTTTATGCCCCCTCTGTATGATTTCGTTCGAATGTTTTTTCTCGTCTGTCATCCCTCTCGCTGTAGGTTGTTACCATATACGAATTTTATGTTGCCGTCGAAGGATCATGTCCATTCTCACTGTATCCAAGTTGTGAGTGGCCTCGGGGTCTTATTTTTTTCCATTTTCGACTGGTTGGATCATCGTTGGTTAAGATTGCGGAGCAATCATGGATCTCCATGCTAGATTCGGTACTTTGCTGACGGTTGGTGCAGCATTTGATCACTGGTGGTATTGTTTCATTGCATCTATTGTAATACCATCTTCTCCATCCTGCAGGCAGCCCCATATAGTGCAGTACCACAAGTCCACGACCAACATCTCATGTTCAGTACATTGGTATGTCTTGATGATACTTCAAGAACACATACACCTGGAACTGACGGTCGAAGTTGCTGCAGACTTAACCAGCCCTGCAATAGTTGGAGTAGGAACTGCAAACAAGCTCGGTCATGGCGACATGAAACGCGAGACAGACTCACCTGCCACCGCCAAAGCTCAACCACACATCCTGCAAACGCTTGCGTCCAAGCCAACAGCCGCCTGCGACCACCTCGACCTCGGGGATAAAAACCCCAGCCCAATGCTCGTCTTGGGTGGTCCGTTTTCAAACGTCTCATCGTTCTTTGCAGGTCCCGAACCCTCGAAATCGTGTTGCCTGACGTCTGGGGGGGCAGGACGTATGACTGCCAACGTCGGGCATGCCATGTGATTCTTGTCTAGGAAAATCGAGAAAGATCTGACAGTGCTGTCGAGTGTGTGCCAACAAGGGACTGTGCTAGAAGGACATTGGTGCGTTCGGTTTCGGCAAGCCTGTGCAATCGGGAGGGGGGGGCGATCGGATCAAATTGCTGTTTCGCTAGACGATGTGCCTCGCTGGGACGGCCATTCAATGGGAAGAACCAGTCGATTTGATCCTGACAGCGATGTATGGCCTTCCAAGGACTCCTCGCGTGCATGCACTCGTCGTGTGGATCTAGTCGTATTCTGTGGGGAAAAAGGACCTAAACCGGTCTAGTTACCCTTTCGAGTACCGAGGATGTCGATCTCAGTGATGATGTCATTCGCTCATCCCTTGCACCGTCTTGCCCGTCTTGTATCACAAAAGCAGCAGGTCGTCCCGTGTGGAGTGGTCGTGGGTCAGCCACGAATCTGAGAGTGGCGTAGGTTCTTTTCCTGACGAGAGAAGCTGTAGGACTGTGATGAGAGGATACGTCGAGGTATGTAGTGTATATTCTAGCATGCAAACACGGTAGAAGCCGCCAAAGCCTTGTTCGATACTCGACTCTGAGATCCTTGGATATTTTACTTTCCCACCTTCACCTCCAACCAGTCCCGTCGTCCCCCACGCAAGTATTCCCTTTCACCATCCATCATATGCTCGTCGCGCACGTCAAGCTCACTGTCATAAAGGCTCCCCGTCGCCATAAAGCAGCTCCAGGAGTCGCTTACCGTGTGGAGCAACCTCCAGCTCGCAGAGACACAGATCAGCGACATCTATGTCCATTTAGGTAATGACTTTCATGTCCATCTCCAAAGACCCCTGCGATGTGCTCGAAACTTGCTTGGCCGAGGACGCAATACCGACAATATGATCGTTTTTCTACCCAAGGTGCGCGCGATTCGCGGTCTCGTGTTCATCTTATCGATAATCGATCTCACATCTATTTCCCACCTGCAGTCAAGCTCGAGGACGGCACACAGCACAAGAATCTCCGTGTCTTCTCTGTCTCGACGGGCGAAGAGTTGATCGCTTTCACTCAGAAGTCTCAGAACGGCTGGGATCTCTAGTACACTATTTCAGAGTCACACGCTGTTCGCCTCGTCTCGCAGGAAGTGCAGGTCTTCCGTCCTGCCGAGTGGGGCAAAGGCGTGGTCGGTAAGCTGAGGGTTGAGGGCGCTTCAATGGTATCACTCAGTCCTGGGTTGAATCCATCTGTCACGGTTTTTGTCGCGGAGAAAAAGGTTTGGCTTGCATAGTTCATTGGTGGACATGTCTGACCGCAGTGACCGATAGGGCGCCCCTGCTAGGATCAAGATATACGGTCTTTTCGCCCTTTCCTGCATTCCAATGTGCTCAAAGACTTCCTACAAGGCCGATCGTGCCCAAATCAAGTGGAACGGCCTCGGAACGCAAGCACTGGTCGTCACGCAGACCGAGGTCGACAACTCCAACACGAGTTTTACGGGGAGACATCCATGTATCTTCTCAGTGCAGCTGGAAACTTGAATTGCCGCACCTCCCTCGACAAGGATGGACTTATTCATGACGTTGCATGGAGCCCTAATAGCAAAGAATTCGGGGTGGTATACGGATTGGTGGCGCACTGGGTGGGAGTGTAGCACCTCGGGGATACAATCGTACCCCAAACCCACCTGGGAGTATGCCCACCAACGGGGCCTCTCAGAATTGCCATGGGCTGGCAGAACGAAGACATGTGCCGGGTGCTGTGCCTCGGACCCCGCCACCCACGGGTGATCAAGGACAGGGACAGGATAAGAAACGAAAGGAGGAGCAGGAGAAGGGCTAGAAGGGCGAGGGTCTGGCACAGTGACACCGACCGGGGTCGGATCTGTGAGGCCGTTGTTGGATGCTCGGACGAACGGCATCAACGGGGTGACGAACGGTGTCAAGGATGGGGCGGTAGCAGAGTCTGCGGTCACATCCGTCCTGCTTACCCCTGGTGCGGAGCAGCTGGATCCTGTCGCTAAGAAGGTACGGAACCTGAACAAGAAGGTGAACCGTTGCTTTTCCGTCCCCTTTCTCCTTGTCGAAGCCGCTTGTTTGACCGATCCTTCTCGCGATTCTTGCAGCCCAAAGCGATCGAAGAGCTGAAGGAAAAGGCCAAACGGGGTGAGCGTCTTGAAGCGACCCAGCTCAAGAAGATGGAGAGCGACGCGGACATTCGAAAGGAGCGTGCTAGTCTCGGGGTTACTGGCTGATGGCCCGCCACGTGGTGTCGTATGGTACTTGTGACGGTTGAACACCCTTTATCCTCCGGGAGCACTGGGATCCCTACTACATTATCTGATGATTGTTTATGAACATGTGACACTTTCTTTTCCTCATAAATATATGGGTTGGATTCGTGCATATGAGCTTCAAACATTGTCTACCAGACATGACGTGTTATGCAACCATATATACATCCGGAACGTCAGTCGGTCGCTTGTATAGGCGAGCCAACAAGTTTGACAATGGGTAACTACTTCCTCTCATGACGTGAGCAACCAAGCTTTGTTGGTGAGGATCCAATCGTCAATAATCTTCCAAAAATGTGCGACCACCGATCTCGGTGAAGGTCGATCTGGCGAGTGATGGGCATGTAGATCGAACCGATAGCGAGGGTGTAAAAACTTACCTTGGGCTCCGTCACGTTCCAGTCCTTAATTTTTGCGTTGGGGGGATCATTCGCCCACGTGAAGTATATCCCCTTGACTGGTCGCCCGTCAGGGTGCATCACTCATCAGTCATCTTCCAAACCGTCGCGAGGGGACGTACCGTGATGAAACAAGGTTCGCGGTTCGTTCCACTTGTACAGTCGAAACTGCTACGCCTCGCCTGTCGTCATCACATACACAGCCCTCTCCCACGCGTCCTCCCCGAATTTCTGGAGCGCGTCCGTTGAAGGACCTGCAGACGGTCCCGAAACCATGCGAGACGCTGGATCTCCCGGTGGACGGTGAGTTGGAGGTGAGTGCGGCGGCTGAGGCAGTAGGTGGGTCGCGTCGTCGATTGATGTGGAGAAGGTCCTCGGCACGGGGGTTGCCTGTAGCCCGAAAAGGAAAGTTTACCATTACGAAGGTTATTCCTTGTTCGCGGCAGAGATACTCCTCATCCCGCTCGCACTCCCTCTCTGGTGATGATACTGTTTATGTGATGTGTGGAATAAGATCAGTTAGACGCCTCTCACACTTGGACATGACAAACGTCTACCTGCAACAGAAAGCAGAACTACTGGAGAGGGGGGTGGGCGTTTAGAGCTTGGATAAAGTATTGAAACTGGTGCGTCGGCCGGCTTGGCTTGAGCACGCTTTACCGAATGTCGTGCGGCATTGAGTTACACATATCAGAAGTGCATGCGAGGCATAAAACATTATAAAGCTTACACCATGTCAATTGATTGTGATACGTGCCAGGCCAATTTGAGGATGTACGGTGATCATGTCCTGGCATTAGCGGTGTGAAACCAGCAAGTACTGCGTGTAAGCGGTCGCGCTTTGGCTCCGAAGACGGGTCGTGCTCATCAGACATGGCCTCCACGACCACTTCTGCTGTACAAAAGTTCATTCTTTCCGCCAAGTACACTTCTGGTATTGTGTTTAGCTTTGACAGTTCACACTCTTCGACATCGAGCCCGTCAAGGATGCGCATGACCCAGCGTCCCCGCCAGACCTACTCAAGGTATAGTCGCGCTTCAACGCCGCATTCTCTCTTGCTGACTTTTTGAACATTAGAATGCCCCGACAATATCAACGATGGTTTCTTCTCACGGATTGGTCGTCGCAAACATCCATGGGGGTGTCCATCTTCTCAACCAGGCTTTCGTTTCCGTAGCAAGCTGGATCACCCACGTCGGTGGAAGGGTCACTCACATGGTGGAGGAGATGTCTATTCTGGTTTCAATTGGGGTGTGTGGCCGTGTTTCTCAATATCCATTCCATCTCTGACTCACTGGCGTGCCAAGGATGAACATAACGTGGGTTCGTCGGTCCTGAGGATATGGGATCTGGGAAAAATAGATAAGAGGATCGATGTATCATTCCTCCTTTGTATTGCCAAAGCGCAACCGGCCGGGAAACCTCATCCTGTATGGTCTGTTCCGGTCGCATCCCTTCTGCGGACTCACTACGTATAGGTCACCTCGCGTTGACTCTGACCCTTCTATCCTTTCGATAGGTCTTGCAGATGGAACGGTTCTTCTCTGTCGTCACCTGGACTAATCCCTGTCGTCCTCATCCGTCTCCATCTCCAAACCTTGAGTCGTTCTCGAAATTGCGACCGAACCAATGATCTTTTTAGCGTTCACTACTGCACCTCCGTCTGTTTTCGTGGACCAGCTACCATCGCCCAATATTGAGGATCTTCCAAATCCCGGCTCGGTCCCGACTCCGATTTCGTCGCCTCCGACCCTTTCGCTCGTCATCGTCACCACCTCGGCCACTTATGTCTGCCCGGTACTACCGAAACCTTCAAGTCCTACGGCCGTCCTTGTCGACAAGATTGGTGCAGGATTACGTTGTGCTTGTGTTGACTGGAAGGCGCGTTGGGTTGTCTTGGGTAAAGACGAGGCGGTGGTCGGTGTCAGCAGCAGCGGAAGGCTGGACATGGTTAGCTACAAGGGTTGGTGAGCGCCCGACCACTCTGGGGCATTCTCGACTTAGCGCGATCCATCTGACCAGGATTCTTATGGCACAAGTCGTCTTTGTATACACATCTGAATTATGTGGTCGTGGTCCCGCCTGCGCCTTCCGCTTCGACGAAAACCCCTGCCCCGCGACAACGAAAACTGTCAACGGACGTGACCTTGCTTTCGATCGCTCTTCCCTCGACTTCCACGAACGGAGTTACCGACCCAGATGCCGCTTGGGTTAGACCTATCGACATGGTGAACGAGACGATCGCGTATGTTGGTACGTTCGAACGCGGCGTCCGGGACATCGTGTCCGCATGGGACTCTGTGTATGTCCTAGGCGATGATGGGACGGTCCGTGTTTTTGATCAGCTGCACGGTTTGATCTCGACCATGTCATAGGTCACTCGTTTGGCTGAGAAACCGACCGGTACGAAGCTCGCGCTGTTGTACGAGAAACACATCTACTCCCTCGCCCTTTCGTTCGCATACACCCTGCATCTAGACACGACAGACGTACATCGACACCACAGTGATCACCCATACGAGAAGTGCGATTATAGAGGCGCGATGAAGGAGTACTTGCGGACGATCGGCGGCATCAGGGGAAGTTACGTCGTGCGCGAGGTTCGCTTGTCTTCGTAGCTACATTGACTCTTGCTCACATGTTACGTTGCCTGTATTAACTGTCGGATAGTTCCTTACAGCAAATCCGACACCGCTGCTAATGCTTTACTTGCAAGAACTATATTCACGCATCGCAAACGCGGAACATACAACGCTACTCCTGAATACCTACGCCAAGGTGGAAGACGTTGCTAAAGCGAACGCGTTCGCGCGCAGCTAAGGACGAGTCGTCGGAACTGTCGCATTTGATAGCAAATCAAGCCCCGAGGAAGGATTGGCGCGAGAACCCCCGTTCAATCTCGATATAGCGGTTCGTGTGTGTCGACAAGCGGGTTTCTTTGACCAAGCCGCGTACCTTGCGAAACGGTGGGGAAGGCACAAGGACTATCTGAGGGTCATCGTAGAAGACATCAGTGCCGGAAGCGGCGAAATGAAATCGGCGGACAAACGGACAAGGGAAGGATTGATAACGGATACAGGGAGGCAATCAGCTATCTGAGGGAGATTGGGGGAGCAGGTGTAAGTTTTTATCTTGTGTTCGTTTTTTGGGCGAACATTGATTGACCACATCCGGAACATCAGGTGGAATCGAACCTGGCATGTCATTGCCGTACCCTTTTGGACAGCCTTCCAAATGAAACCACGCAATTGCTAATCGATCTATGCACCATCTCTGGACCTCTTCCGCCCTCGGAAGCTCTTCTGTCCCCAGCGCAAGAAACATCAGCACCGTCATACCTTGCCCTGCTTGCTATCTCAAAGGCATCCGCAATAGCTCCGACGTTGACGAGTGGCGAAGGAGCCAAAAAGGAGGTAGGGGACGGTGAACGCGAAGAAGATCCTGTGAATACGTTGATTAGCGGGCTGAGCGGTCAAGCTTCTGTCCCGCAAGCGCCATCTACGACTGGACCAGGGATGCGGATGCCGTCCAGACGGTCGTCTCCTTGACCTTTCTTTGCCCATTTCGTGGATCAACCTGGGTGTCTCACAACCTTCCTTGAGACGGTGGCGAGACGGCGGTGGGGGCAGGCGCTGGATAGTTCTGGTAGTTCGGATTAGAGTGAAACTGTTACTGACACAGGAGAGGACAAAGAAGCGGAGAAGCGCGACCAGGCCGCGGTATGGAACACGCTGCTGGAGCTCTGTCTCGACGAGGGCATTGAAGGGGACCAACATACATCGTGCGAGCACCATAAAGCCCTCCGACTACTCTGTTCCACCCACCTTCCACACGATCTCACCCATGCGCTGGTGCTCTACTCAAGCCATCAGTAAACCCCCGGGTTCATTCTTCTATGGGAGAAAATGGGTATGTACGAGGATGTGTCGCGATTCTGGATGGAGGAACACAACTTGGGCGCCTTATCCGCGATGATCTCCGCCGAATCCTCGTTTTCGGCACAGGTCATTAGGGCCCTACGCAAGTACGGCCCTGATAATCCCCACCCTTACCCGCTTGTCCTACGGTTCCTCACATCAACGCCGGGGCTCCTCACCGCACACCAAGCAGACATCAAATCCATTTTGGAACATATCGGGAGCGAGAAGATAATGCCGCCTCTGTCCATCGTGCAGGTTCTCAGCCGGAATGAGGTAGCAAGCGTCGGACTCGTCAAAGGTTGGTTGGTGAGGCGAATCAAGGGGGGCATGGGGAGATCGCGACAGCGAGCTCATTTATTGTATTCCTTGCGTCGGCGAGATAGTGATACACTCCCGCAGGACCAGCAACTGATCTCTTCGTACCGTTCAGAGACCAAGGGGAAATTGAAGCAAGTCGAGGATCTCGGGGACACGGAACACCCGAGAGTATTCCACGTCACGCGGTGCTCGCAGTGCAATGGCCAGCTCGACCTTCCGACCATACACCTTATGTGTAATCATAGTTATCACCAACGATGTGTCCGATCGATTTCCCTCGGTGATGTGT
>JBBPJV010000458.1:0-22439 GCA_038088915.1 Sutorius aff. eximius
CATGATGACCTAGAGATGAATTGGGGTCAGCACCCTGCCACACAAGTGCACATCCACCGAATCCGAGCATTTCTTCCAGCCCCACGTCTTTCAGCGAGCCATCTAGCGACGTTACGGGGGCCCTGAACGAGTCTGGGATGTACTCACCGAGCTTGACGCCTCTGTCGATGGCTTTGGTGTGGGCGGTCTGGTGTGATGACCTTCTCAGTCCAACCAAACATGACCAATGCGACTTGTTTAGGAAAATTCGACCCCTCTATCATACATCTCTGTTGTCCTTGTACTCGTCCACCCATCTCTGTTCCCTGTCGCCCCTCGGTAGCACCACAAAGGTCAGATAACCGTCCTTGATCTCTAGTCCATCCGCAGGTTCGCCTTCCTTCTCCTTTGCCGCCATACACACGTCCCGGAGTGTCATCTTCTTCCCAACCTTGAGCAACCGTTTCTGGCGTGTCGTCGCATACACTACTAGATTACTGGCTGTGTATTCTTGCTTTTCGTCCCAGGTTGGTGCAGGTGCTTGTGGTGGGAACATCTGTGAAATATGTTCATGGAACGTAGTATCTTCTACAAAGTGAGCAACGACATCCGACGTCGCATATTGAGGGTACAGAAAGAACACCGGAAAGACGAGCGTCGACCGAGTTGGATCATCAGAGTCAGTGTGCGGTGAATACGGACTGTCTGATGTCCCTTGGGGGCTGTCGATAGGGTAAAGGTGTCGTTCCTTTTCGCGAGCTCAATACCACAATGCTAAGGGTATCAAATCGCCTACCTTGAACGCCGTCCGGAGGAACCGTTCATCTTGTTCCTCTCTACGCGAGCGCTCTTCCTTTTCTTGACGCTGACGGTCTTTCGTTTTCTTTGCGCTCTCTGCGTGTGACCGAAGAGATTGTACGGCTTGGTTGTGAGGATCAAACACGAGACATCGATTGCAACAATCCAGAGCCTCCTCGAGTCGATCTAGGGCTAGCAGCGCTGTCGCTGAACGATACAACGCCTTCGATGACTTGGCACTGATGCTCAACGCTCTCCCGCAGTCCTTGAGCACCGTACCATAGTTCTCTGCCTTGACGGTCAGTGTCCACTGCGGGAGAAGAGATTCCACGTACTCAGCTCAAGATTGCATGCAGCGCGATTGCAATATAGCGCTTCCTGGAGTGTACAGTCCGTCGGTTTTGCATCGAGGCCCTGGGTGTAGAAACCGATGGCTGCCCGGAAACGCCTCCCCTTGAAGTAGTCGTTCCCTTGTTCCTTAAAATTATGGGCGATTTCTTAGGACCTGGTGAACGACGTCGCGAGAAAACTGGGCATCAACCCACCGTTGGGTGCACCGTCATGTACGAGGCTCTGCAATGCTCGAAGGGCGACATCATCCGAGTCCTCGCTGGGCAAAGACTTCATGAACAACGGGTGAGACTCCAAGAACGCCAGCGTCTCCTCGAGGTCGACTTGCGCCGGCTGTGGTCCAATCCGTGAAGCCATGTCTAGTCCAGTGGAAGTGCAACCCGGAAGATAAGATTCATGCATTACCTAACCGAGTCCATCTGACCGGGAGATGGGCACATCATCCTTTGGAAACCCGCTTTAAATCACTTCCCCCGGATTCCCATCCTGCGAGATGGCCCCTGTAGCTGTGCGAGGGCTTAAGGCTGCCCTCAACTCTACAGGCAGGTACAGATACAAGGTCAGTCAACCCCTGAGGGTGGCCTTGAGTGATACATCAATAACGCATGCACCAGAATCCCGACGCAGCGGTTGACTTTCTCATCATTGGAGGAGGCGAGTCTGTGCGCTGTTTGCATCTCGTACAGCGCCCGTAATCAATCAGTCTATGCCATTAGGCGTGGTCGGCCTAGCAATCGCTCAACGGCTGTCTCAGGGATACCCGACGAAGAGTACGTTTCTTGTAGAAAGACATGCACGAGCGGGACAGGAGACCAGGTACGTTTGTGCGTTGACCATCTCGCCGGTCCTTGTTTTATAACATGACGTTAGTTCTCGAAACTCTGAAGTGATTCATGCAGGTACAACCCCCGACAATCAACTCAAGCAAGGCTCATCACTTTCCTCATTGCAGGTCTCTACTATCCGCCCGAGTCCTTGAAAACCCGACTATGTCTGCGTGGGCGATACCTCATGTATGAACGGTGCAAAGACTACAACATCCCGCATCGTAAAACAGGGAAGCTCGTGGTTGCACATAAGAGCCAACGATCGTATGTTCAAGGTTTGCTTGAGAAATCTCGCACCCTCCCATGGCCTCCCCACTCTTTACAAGCATCGCAGCTGGCCGGTGAACCAGTCCTCCCCACGACGCTTGTTAGCGGCGACCATGCACGCGAGTTGGAGTCTGATTTGTCCAATGACATAGCCCTTGCGCTATGGAGCCCAGAGACGGGTATTGTCGATTCACATGCACTGATGGAGAGCCTCGAGAAAGATATCCTGGAGTCCAATGGAGGGGAACTCGTGTACTCCACGCGTGTCGTTCGTGTCGATCCCTATAAGGGTGCCAGGTTATTTCCTGCGGGCTCTTCTCGTGACGGATGGTTGGTGCAGACTGTGACGAGTGGTGCACAAGAAGGGGATGCCTTCCTGGCGAAGACGTTGATCAATGCGTCCGGATTGTCCGCCAACCTCGTTCTCAACTCTCTCCTCCCCGAGCCCTCTCGGATACCAATGTATTTCGGGCGCGGTTCGTATGCAGCGTATGGGGGTCCTGGCATTTCTAACGTCAGTCACCTCATATACCCTTGCCCTGAGACCGATGGTAGCCAACACGGATTCCAATCACTTGGCACCCACCTGACCCTTGATCTGCAAGGGAAGGTCCGATTTGGGCCCGACCTAGAGTGGATATCCCCCCCAACGGACGCACCAGACTTTTGCTTTGACGAGAAGAATGCGGATTTTTGGGCGCAACATCTAGTACCCGATGAATCACGGCTGGAGGAGATGCACAAGGCAATAGCGCAGTATCTGCCTGGCGTCGTATTGGAGAGATTACATGCGGATTATGTTGGTATTCGGCCGAAGCTGGTAGTTTCGGGATTCCAGGATTTTGTAGTACGAAAAGATTACGCGGATGGGACACGGAGCGGGTTGATGGTGAGCTTATTGGGGATCGAGAGTCCCGGTCTCACGTCCTCCCTTGCGATCGCGGAGCATGTGGTGGAGGATGTGATGGCAGGATATACATAGTCGATGGTCGTAGCCACAATATGGACCTAATTCGAGCTCAGCCGTGACTTAGAAAGCAACGACACAAGTGCGCCTACCACTTTCTCAGCATCCACCATGTTCTGCTCTGCACTCTCAAGGACTCTCCTCGCCAGTACCACTACGACGAGGGCGAGAACAGCCGTTGCTCCCGTCCTCGCTCGCGGTTATCACGAGAAAGTTATTTCTCACTACGAGAGCCCGCGAAACGTACGTGACATCCACCCTTCAAACATTGTCGATGCTCATCTCCCTTTCCGTCTAGGTGGGCTCTCTCCCCAAGGGCGACATCGATGTCGGCACGGGGCTTGTGGGCGCACCCGCGTACGTACCCCGCCCAATGTCTCTTATGCACCCCGCTGACTCGAACCCCTTCCTAACTCAGTTGCGGAGACGTCATGAAGCTCCAAATCCGTGTCGACGAGAATGGCATCATTAGTGATGTCAAGTTCAAGACTTTTGGCTGCGGAAGTGCCATCGCTTCCAGCTCTTACATGACTGAGCGGGTGAAAGGTTTGTCTCTGGATGAAGCTTCGAAAATCAAGAATACAGAGATCGCGAAAGAACTATGCCTTCCGCCCGTGAAGCTCCATTGTTCGAGTGAGTGCTTTCTCACCACGATGGGTATGTTCTTATCTGATTTGTTATCCTTCCCACAGTGTTGGCCGAGGACGCTATTCGTTCTGCCATTCGGGACTATCGCTCCAAACGGAACAACCTAGCCGATCCCAAAAAAGCTGGCTATATCGATGTGACCCAGAGCTCCGCAACGGGAGAGACTGTTGCCACCGCTCACCCTGCCCAATCACCATAAGCTAGTAGCTTGCGTAGTCACACAGCTTTGCTTTCTTTGTCCCAGCCACTGCCTTGTATCCTACAAACTATTGGTATCGTATCTTTTTATGGTTTCGAAAGACTCATGATGTATGTACGTCCCCACGCAATGATTGGACTTGGGTTACACAGTTGATCACATGAATACTTCCTAAGCATGGTTCTCACCGATTTCTAATTTAACCTCTATTCATACTTCCCTTCTGCCCCACAAATGAGAAGTTCCCCGCTGCAAACCATCGTTCGTTTGCTTCCTTGACTCGCTGAGCTGCCGCAGCACGGTTAGTCAGCTCAAAACCTTGGGATAGAGATCAGTGTGAGTGTCGGACAATTATAACCAGCGACGAACCTTGCACCGGAGTCACGGTCAGAGACGTGGCCGTTCCTGACGTCGTCGAGCCACCTTGGGCCGCACGCGTCAGTGCGGCCGTGCGTAGCTTGTTCGCCTTGGACAATTTCGCTGTTGAATTCATCGGGTGACGTAAGGATCTCCCCGTGAGCAGTGCCACTCACCTCGACTCTTGGTTTCTCCGAGTCCAGCCCGGACTTTGCCCGTTCCGACGCCAATCATGCCGAGGCCCTTTGTCTGGTCGAATGCACCAACTTCCTCCTCAGCTTCCCCGAATGCCATCCGGTTCTGGAGCTTTCGCAACTCGGTCTGAGCGTAGGCTTCTTTGGCTTTACGTGCCCTACCGGAACGTGAGCCCCGAGGGTGGAAGGGGAGACAGGGAAAATAGGACATACCGTTTTCCACCCCTTCGCTTCTTTGGTCCATCGTTCGGAATAGGGAGTGCTTTAGTGATTTTGGCGGGTGGTGGGGCTGCGAGACGGTCTATGTGCTTCTCAATCTTATCCCGCAGATCCTGTCCGTAAGACCCTAGACAATGTTCAATGTAAGAACAATCTGTTCGTAGAAGCTGCTTACCGTCTCTGCGAGTTCTTTCAAGGTCCATGCGAGCGGCGAGCACGCATTTCGCGCCAACGGTCCGCTGTACCTTGAGCTGATACTCCGGAGGTGTTTGTTGCACAAGATCGCATTGGAACACGAAGCCTGTGTGTCTCCTTTGGGTGACCGTGGAGAATCCAATTGCAACCTTCTTTTGACCACCGAGAAGCTACGGAGGGGCAGGTTAGATACGTTATGAATCAGATGTCGAGGCGTGACTGACATGAACGTTACACGATGGCATCTTGGCCAGCGGACCGAGGCCACCCGCGACGCCAAGAAGTTTTGCAGCTGTAGTAGTACCAACAATAGCTGATAGGTTGGGAGCAAGAACATTCATTCTTGAGCTAACGTACATGAATATCTGCAATGGCGGGGGTAAGAGAATTATTGGATGGGGAGAGATGCAACCCACGGTTTTGCGTGTCTCTTCCAAGCGGTCAGCGAGATCACATGCCCGCTCAACGGCTTTCCATCGCGCGTCTGAAAGGGGCTGACCCGCGCTCGTCGTGGCGGTGATCAAAACACTCATAATCACGGCGGCAGGTAGTACACCCGTTAGGTCAACCCGTGTGGGATCCTAGAAGAAAAGGAAACTTGAACAATCTCGCTCTCGTGGATGGATCTGCGAACCTCGTTGTTGGCAAGAATGCGTACGGCTCGTACGTACTGAGTGGGGTCTTGAACGAGTTGTTCTAGTTCGGGGAACTTTGGTGCATAGTGGTCACGGATGAACTGGAGACGAAGGTTCAGTGGACGAGAAGCCATGTACGTGCGTAACGTACTTTGTGTACCACAAGAATCTCGTTGTCGATATCGACAGACAAGTTGTTTGCTTGCACGATGAGAGTGTATTCAGGGTTCAAGTGCGCAGGAAGCGACATTGCATCTGCCGAGCTTGGGTTTGCCTGGTATTTCGCGATTTCCTGCACGAGCAATGTCAGGAAGGCACGGGCGGAATGGGAGGATCGGCGCACCTTCAATATGTCGGACATCTTCTTGCTGCCTTCTAACTTTGCTATCGAGCTGACGTCTTCTATTGCACCGAGATCCATCTGTTGTACATCTTCCGCGTCCAGCTCCTCTGCAGGCTTTACACCACCCTCAAGCACGAGACCCCGACTGGATGGTTCTCCCGCAGTGTCCTCACCATCCCCCGCATCATCCACGTCCTCGGCCTCGGACATGTCCACGTCCCCATCCGCCTTGCGCTTCAACCCATTCTGCGCCGAGTTGGTGGTCTGTGCTGCAGCATCTGGATTCTCTTCGTAGTCGGCGCTGCCATTGTCCGAGAGGCCGTCGAGATCTGCGAGTAGCTCGTCCGCGAGTCCGCTCATGGCGTACTGCAAGGGAGTGATTGGTTCCTTTTTCGATAGATTAGGCAATGTTGGTCCGTGCGCGGTAGAGAGGGGGTATAAAAAGAGAGAGCGGGCAATGGGAAACTTCATACTTACCTTGATGGCGCGTGCCCTTTCACGTACCCGGGTGTGCGGGCCGTGGGGACCTTCCATAGCACGGCGACCCTGTCCTTACAGAGGGTAATCGCGGCTTGTATGGGCTTCGGCTCATGCACTGTCTAAATATTTTCCAGTCCTGCCATGGCCACTCTGGCTGGGCAGGCCATCTCTCCTTTTTTTTTTTTTTTTTTTTGGTCCTTTGATTGCCTTAACCCTAACCCTATGTACATATCTGTCTCTCGTTTTGGTAGTGGTAACTGTCTCTACCCGTACACTCATGTCCGACCCAACACATGCGCCAGATTCGCCGCGATCATCACAGTCTCCCCCACCTTCGGGGCTGCAGGGCGATCTAGAGCTTGAGTTGCATGGCCTCGCAAATGCCTTGTACAACCTGGGCACGACCGTCATCAACGACTCCACCAAGGAGCGTGACAAACCTGGAGGTGGCAAGCAAGTCGGTCTTCGAGCGTACGTCCCCACGCGTGTGTGTCGCACCCTTCATGAGCTTTGTGCACGTTAGCAACGAGGTGATTCATCACCTCATTACGATAGACGATATGGCCCAGAACACTCGGACCATGATCCCGTTTCAAGTCCTACAGGATATCGACAACGCGAGGAATCCCATGCAACTCACTAAAGAAAGACTGGAGAGGGCCGCAACCGAGAACCAGTTCATGAATGGAAAGATAGCCGCTATCGACGTGAGTTATTCGGCTGACTTGACGCCGTCCGTTATCGCCAATCTGTCCCAGTCCTATCGTCGGCTGCTGAATGAGGCGCTTGCGAAGAACTTTCCTGAAACCGCAGAGCACCTCTACCCAAAGCCAAGCAGCAAGGAACCTGTCGACATCTGAAGCTTAACGACGTCATACCTGCGGCACAGAGTGTGCTTCATTTCCAGATTGAACGTGCATACCACCATCTCGCAAAATACTTCATCCAAGTAATTACGTTCAACGGACAACATGGTCCTATCGAGCTGTTTCGTCCTGTTTGCCGTCCCCTTCAGAGACCGAGCTCATCTCTGTTTGTCCGACGCCATGAGACAACGTGGTTATGGAAAATTGATTCCGACACAATCCTTATCTTTATGCAACCATCCCGACTTTTGTTCAGGTGACCTCTAGCCTTTCTGGCCCGCCCGAAAAGGTCGGTGGCTATGGTTACTATGTTAGCGATACTATCCTCCATTGGTTCCCCTCTCCCCTTACTTCACGCGATGATCGAAAGCGTTTAGATTCTCAGAAGTTTGACCTCGGACTTCTCAGTTACCTCCGTGGCTTCGCGACCTTTGCTGCCACCTTTTGGACTTCGTGGCACCCGCGTAATCTATCTACTATCAGACGATCACCCCCAATGTATCTCCAACACGATTTCGCAACCCGAAAAAAATGCTTGCCATTTCCCTAAGCTGCACGCACCCGTCCGGTCAACGTACGCAAGCTTTCCCGCCTTTGGTTAACTTGATCCAACCGTCCCAGCGCTCGGATATTCCCCTGTGTTCCGCCGCTCTAAAAGCCTTCCCGCGTACGGCCGCACCATGTGGCATCATATTGCATGGTTTCATCACCATCCCAAAAGTCACTCGTGAATTAACACTACTACGAATAATTCATCGCGCATCCGAGTTTCACAGCTCTCCGCCAGTTCGTTCGAGGAAAAGCCACCCTACTGAAACCCCTTGATTTGCAGCCCGAATGCGGCCAACAATAGGCATTGACATCCGTTATCGACCATGGGAACATCAGTGCGGGTTATTCAGCCAGCCCAACAAAGTCCGACAGCCTACGAACTATTACTCAGATCTTTTTGTGTCCGAGAACGTTCTCACTGGAATTATTTCCACCCTCGTCAGGGGGAGTTCAACTAGACTCAGTGGACTTTAGGCCGCAAACTTGGAAAAGCTCGACGGCCACCGATTGGTAATGTGCACTGAGGCCTCCCCCGCGGACCTCATCGCGCCCAGTTGGGCAGGAATCCCAAGTGAAAAGACCGCCTTTAGCTGATTGTGGTACGTACTGAAAATTTCAAGCGCGCCCATCACGTCGGCAATAGGAACCAATGTCGATCTGAAGCGGGACGGAGGAAATCTGTGTGACATGCGTGGCAGGTAAAGGTGATTAGGGACCCCGAAGACGTCTATTTTCTGAGGTGAGCCAGTTCGCTCCCTAATTAACATATAACATATAGACTAATATGGGTACCACGTGGTCCCTCTCGTTTTGTAAGTAAACGGGCCAGAGGCTCATTTCTCGTACGGCTATGCACCCATCACAAGCGTTTCTGGAACGGAGACGAAACGCTCTGCCGACGGCCTCAGTCATTGGGTACAATCCCGCTTTCACGTACTCCACTGCAGTATTCATATCGTGAGCACTATCTGTTGTTCCGCTGAACACGTTTAAGTGGCATCGTGGCAGCATTGAGTGCTGTTCAGGGTGCCAACGTAAACCACAGCCTATGAGGAGGGCATAGGGCTGTTCGATAATTAGACACGGGGCTTTTCTATGAACGCTTTATCGTCATGCATCATGGGGTCTGTAGCAGCCATTTTCTCTCAATCATGGGGTCGCCGCTGTCCAGCTCACGCCTTGCACGCAGTTCACGGCAGAGCACCATTCACTTTTTGCGCCTGATCAATGTAGCATGGGAGTCATGACTTGATTGATGGCCCGTGGAACATTCCGATTACACACGCAGTATGCGGCAGCTCGCAACTTGTTATCCCCATCCTGCCCTGCCCTGCCCATGTCCTGCCCCGAAAACACGAGGGACATTGGATAGGAGCTGACGGTCGGATATGTCGGCGGTAAAGATAGGTACCGATTTGCCACGATGGGGCCACTTGAGCGGAAAATGTTAGGTTAAGCCATCGCGGGAAGGGAGAAAATATGGCGGATCGATAGCGTGAGTGCGCGTGTATGGGTCAATGTGTGTTTGGCTGTGAGAACCAGTGGGCGAACATCCGCACAGGGTGTTGTTGCGGTGTGCGAATGCTGGACTCGTATTGCCTTTCTACAGCAGCACCGGAATGCAAGAATAACAGCCGTTGAATGAACGGACCAGACGAGATTGGATATTCCCAATTACGCGTGATAAGTAAGGGATGTCATACGTGCTGCCGACGTAACAGCACGGTGAACAGGATACACCATTGTGGCCTAACCTGGGACACAGGGGGGAAATTTGCTCGGTGATTTCTCGCCTGATGGAACGAGACAGACAGGGACACGGCCTTTTCAGGATGGGGCAAAGTGCCCATTGTGAAAAGACCTCTAATTCGTGCGTGTTGATACACGTGTGAGAGTCGGAGTCATCATCAACTCACGGTGCAGGCCGTTGGATGCGCAGTTGAGGTATCAGGGCAACGGCCACATCCAGAAAAGTGAACGAAAAAAAAATCCTGTTGCGGAGGATTGATCGTGATCTATACCATGAAATCGTATCAACAAACGGACGACGGCGCTCTCACGGACATACGGGCCCTTCCGATAACGGGCACCAAACGCAGTGGTGTTTGAAAATCACATTGCGAAATCTCAGTTAGTTGGGATCAGAGATGGTGCTGATTCCACGGCGCGTGTCGCATAAAGTATGGGGAAGTGCTTCATTGGGGAGCCAAAAATGAATGGCGGCGTATAAACGACCCTCCCGCCAGTGAAAATAGAGTGTCCTTTGAAGACATTGTTCGCGATGCAGAGGAGAAATCAATTCTTTGCACGACGACGGCGTTCAACGCAATCATTCCGGCCCTGTCGCCGAGCTTCGCGCACTGCTCGAGTGTTGAGATGTAGGAATGATGACTGGGTACGAACGTTGAGATCATCGAGTGGACTTTTCCCGTCCGTCCACCACTGACTCCTCGGAGATCGAACAAGGGGCAACACGACATTCCCAGGAGGGTAGGATGAAGCACTAATCAGCCGCGTGAGATATCCGGACGGGTAAAAGATGTGCCCAGGAGAGTCGACGGCACTCGCCGGGTTAAGGAAAAGGTGAGAGCAAGTGCGATACTCGGTTACCAGGATCAAGGTATTTTGGCATGGCGGACCCACAAGGCAGTTGATACGGTGCCAAGCGGCAAGTAAGAGCGTGCCCCACACGAACAGAGGGGGAAGGAGTGGCTGATGTTCGTGCTGACGAACTGATGGGGTGGATGATAACGATGAGCTGGCTGAGAGCTGCTGGCATCTTCGCGAAGTGATGTGCAAACAAGAAATGGATCTAAAATAGATGCTAGACGGACGGACCGCAGGAGGCTTGTGGAAAAGATGGGCGTAGATTCGACGGCAGGACAAACCAGCGGACGATGAGGTACCGAACATCGTCGTTATCATGCGGGCGTAACTCGCCCCGGATGCTATGGATATACTGGCAGCGTGACTTTCCTCGGCGATATAGCTACACATCACTCTCGAACGTCATGGCGAACTTCGGACAGCGAGTGCGATACACGTGCAGATGATCGAGTCCTGCGAAAAGAGTGTGTCATTCACCATCCACGAAACACAATCAAATCGTGCCAACATTGTAAAATAGTTCATTTACGCAAGCGTCCCCGTCTTCCCAATGCGAGATCATGTCGGCACTAGTAATTAGTGTCAGTGCTGGTCTGTGCGATCTCCCAACGGTCATGGGCCCACCGTCCGCCCTGGTTGAGATTTTCGCTTATCTGAACAAGCACGATGAATTTGCTGGTCGCGGGACGTCAACGTGCTTTCTGGGCCGCCGCCGCCGCCGCCGCTGCAACTCACAAACCAGATGGCTGAATCTCTATCATCCGATCCTTGACTCGCTCCTTGATGTCCTTCATCCATGATTTGACTTGTTCCCGGTCAGCAGACCAAATCGTGTGCTGCAGCGTTGTTTGGAGAAGTTTCCTCATGTATGTGCGTAGTAGCTCGGTGTCAAAGGTTGGCCTGACCGGATGAGGTGACGTTGCCTCGGAGCGAGATATCGGTGAACGGAAACCATAAGGGGTCGACATCTGCTCGCCAGCTAAGAGTTCCCGGGACGATGTCACCACTGTGCGATCCCTTTGTCGATGTATGAGACTCTGGGTTGTCCGCTTATACTTTGTTTGCTCCCTGTTTGTGCTAACACGACAAACTGTATAGCTTTCACTTGTCACACAGGTTCTCATTAGGCGTCATCTCCTCACCTCTCCCCGCCGCTTGAATACATCCTTTTACGGGCCACCATGTCCTCAATATCCTTCCCTCATTCTGGGGATATCGACCTCATGCCATCCTCGTCATTGCGCGACTCAATGCAGTCGCAGTTCTACACACCCCCTGCCTTTGATGTAACCGGCTCGTTCCAGATGAACCCCCTCTCTGCGCATCCGCCCCGGACACCTCGTCCCAGCACGGTAACCCAGTCACAATTCACAAACACAACTGGAGGTTTGTACGACGAAAAGCCCGAAGAACAAGCCACCGAGAAAGGTGGGAACGGTGATGCCGCTAACGAGGAAGAAGAGGTTGACGAAGAGGGTGAGCGCGTAGTGGAAGCAGAAAAAAAGGTTGGGAGACATGAGGTATGGCGAGACATGGTAGTCACCAGCAATGGTCGGGACAAGGCATTTGTGCGTATGGAATACCTGTTTGCGAGCATGGCACATTGATAGATCCTGGCCGACAGAAACTGATGCAATATTCAATACGTGTATACCTACTATTGCATACCAAGGTTTTGTTTCGGAATAGCAAGGCTTCCTGGCCACAAGGACTTGGAAGGAGACTCGAGTCTACCCGTAGCGGTTTATCTTTTACAAGGTATTACGCTTTACAGAATCTCTTCGAGTCCTCTCACCTCTGAGTATTAGGAAAATGCTCATTCTGTTCAACTGGTTGACTCCATTGAGCACCATAATGGCACAAAAAGCTGTTCCCTTCTCCTCGAGTGGTTCGTCGTTGACTCCTCATAGCCTGACGGATGTCCCTGCAATAAAACCAATGCCGTCCTTTACGGGTGACCTCTTGTCGCATCCGTTCTTGCAGGCGCTGCTTTCCGCGCCACCACCCGTCCTTTTGGATCTGGTGAACGGCCTTTCGGATGACTTATATACGCTCTCGCGACTAGGATTGGTCGGTCCCAGGATGGGTGCTAGAGCAGCGCGTTTTGCAGACTGGTGTTGGCTTTTCGGTACGCTTGTTGGCTTGGTCGAGAACGGGGTCGAGATGGGTATCGTTGAAGGGCTGCAGCGTGAAGGTGACTGTCGAACACGCGGTCGCAGTATCTTGCTGACACTATGTCACAGTTGAAAACCGAGCGTATAAAGATTCGCTGGACGGGGCAACATCAAAATCCCGGCCAAAGACAACGAAAGTTGACGAAAGGGAACTGGTGAGGCTGCGACGCAAGAGCTACTGGCTGCAAGTCTCCCGGGCGAAGTTGATCATGGACTTTATCTTTGTTTGTAAGACAGAAGCCATCGCTGCCTCTTTTGTCTGCTGATCAACGTCCACCGTGTTGCCAGCATATGATATTTTCAGAATCAAACGTGGAAAGGATACCTTGCAATCCTTCGCAGGTCTCGCGGCTGCGATCCTGAGGTACAAGACCTGTCAAGTTGTCCAGACGATCACTAACTGTTTGACACTAGTTCTGCAAAGCTCTATGACAAATTCAAATCTATCCTTGTCAACAAGAGACTTTCGAGCACGGACTGAAACAACACAGTTACTCCGTCACCTCTCACCGTTTCGTATTGCCCTTGCTCAAGCCTGTTCGTTCTTACGAGCCATATTATGCTATATATATACCGTAGATTTTTTTTTGGTCATGGCAGAACAAGACGGATTCCTGATAATATGATCAAAACCACGACCACGAAGAGCCCGTTTTGGATGATGGGACTTGGTGAGAAGTCGAGATGAGTGGGATGACAGACGGCCGTTGTCTTTGGAGGGAATCAACCTCTTCTTCAAGCGCTCGAATGCGTTCTTTTGCCTCGTCAAGGAACTTTTCGTGAGCGAGCCGACTTTGGACAAGATGGAGACCCTAGGAACAAGGAGAATCGACCGTCAAGAGCGGGAGGGACACAATTGGGAAAAAAGATAGGATGGAAGAGGATTCGCCAGAGCGGTGCCCGACGCCACCGGGATGGCCAACGTCAGGTTGGGACAGGATGAAAAATTGCCAGAGGGAACGTCGTAGGGCGAGGACTCACCATGTACACTGCCGAGCCAAGCAGCGCGATAGGAATCATCGCGGGAAGCAGCGACGAGTAAAAGTCTGCATGGCGACTTCGCGTTGAGGCGCGCTGACGGTGAAGGGCGCGCTGGATGGTGTGCATGTCTCTGTGAACGCACACGTGAAGGAGGACAGTCAAACGTGTGCGCGTGTGCAAGCGTGACCAAGATAGACAACGACAACTCTGACAGACACCGCGACCATCTCTTCCTCGCTGACGTCCCTTGTACTCACGCTTCCCCTGCCTTTTGCCGCCTGTTGGTCTGGATCACGACTACCACTATCTTCGTCTCTATACCGCAAGCTCAAGCCGTTCTTTGTCCTCCCGTAGTCAGCAAGACCAATGTTGGACGAGAAAATCACCACCTCCTCGTCATCCGCTAGCGATATCCCCTCGAATTCCCGCATTCCGCCCTTCCGCAGCATGCACCGTCCGGCTCATTCTTTCATCCCTGCTCGTCTTCCTCCCCCGTCGTCCTCGTGTCCTCGCTCTCAGTCATATCGCTACGTTCGTCCCCGCGGACTTCGGATATGGAATCTATTCAAGAAATGGTCCCCCGTACTGGCCTATGGCGCAACCAGCCTTGGTTTCGTGCTCGCGATCGCATTCTGGAAAACCCAAGTTTTCAATGGTGAGTAATAATACCTTCTCGATTGGCCCCCATCACTGTCCCCTGCGCACAATCCGTTAATGTCGCCTTTTCTTCACATGGCTCTCCTCCTGACACGTACCTTCAATCTAACTCCTTTCGTTGTCCACTCATCAAGGTCTCGACCAACTCTCCCATTGGCTGCGCAACGACGAGTACTTTGGCTTTGCTGTCCTCTTTTGTCTTATATTCATCACCACATTCCGTACGTCCTCGGCCCGGATTACCCCTTTGTTCTGTACTCATTATTTTTGTTACGTTCTTCCCATCCCGGCGCCTCTGTTTGCCTCGACGTGCCTTCATCTTCGCAGCTCCTCTCCCGTTGTATTCCACGTTGATTACCCTCTCTGGATATACCTATGGACCGTGGATCGGTGCGGTGATATCCTACACAGCTGCGCTCTCCGGCGCGATTGTCGTGTTTGCCCTCTCCCGCGCGTTCCTCCGCGAGTGGATCGCTCGTTGGTTACAGTCAACGCGCGGGCTTTTCCGAGCCGTGCGCGCAATCGAACGCAAACCACAACTGCTTTTCCTTGTCCGCGTCGCACCCTACCCCTACAACGTCATGAACGTCCTTCTCGCTGCGACGACCCTGAGTATGAAGACTTATGTCATCTGTACAGGACTCTCCCTCTTCAAGGTGATTATACACACAAGTATCGGCGCAGGGATCAGGTCGTTCAGTGCTCACAAGGGTGCCGAAGAAAAAGAGGATGGCTGGAGTAGAGTTTGGACCGTCGGTGGCATTTTGCTTTGCATCGCTCTCTTCGTATACCTTAGCTGGGTCGCACGGCGAGCGGTAGACGATGAACTGGATGATGAATTAGAGCCATCCAACAGTGCCTCGGAGGAGACGATGGCATTCCTGAGCGCAGACGTTCCGCTCGAGGAAGAGCCCTCCTCGCATCCGTACGGTCACCTCCCGTCAGCATCCCGCTCGCGAGAGATCATGTCTGAAGCGCAACTCGTGTCGCCCAACCTCGTTCTCTCTCGGCGGAGCGAGATGGGCACTGATGTGGCATAGAGGGGTTCCGCCGGGTACAGTCGCGGTTTAGACACCAACATTCTATACCGATACCGAGAGCTAGAAGGGGAGATATCCCCGCTCAAAGAGACATGGAATCAAGGACTGAAAGTGTATGTATTTTTCTGTGTCACATCGGGTGTAAACTTTTGACTAGGTTGAACATACGACACCTAATTCCTTTTTTGAGTTTGTGTATGCGTCCGTTCGTTGGTTCATTTTATCTCACTCGCCTCATCGTGCGTCGTGCTAATGGAATTGTGCTGCGCCTATCTCGGGCGATCCGATGATACACCGATGCGTGTCGCAACGTTGTCGCCGTTTCGCCCAGACGATCACGACGCACCTGCCGTGAATGTTTATCAGGCCACAACAGCGCACGGTAGATACCGACAGCAAATGCCAACGCCACATGAACCTTGTCATATAAATGAAACGTGATCGCCTTGAAAACGGACGACGGCCCTTGCTGTACACGCGTCCCCCAGATGCGCTGTCCGCGTCGAGGACGTAGGCCCGTTCGTTCGCCGCGTTAATATGCTCCCCGTGTTGAAAATGAAAGCCATCCTGCAGTGCCATGCTGTCGTGAACTTAACCTATACTACACAGTAACGTCACATGACGGACAAACAAGAAAATACATGGACAAACCACGCCACGACAGTTTCGAGACATCCCCGATCAGAATTCTGAACGATCAGATCTGCAATTCCAGATCGGGCCGTGCCCAAATCGAGAGTGCGGACGCCGGTCTCGTTGTGTGGAAAGGTCACGACTTGGCAGTGAGAACGAGGCCATCAGGCGACGGTCCGGCCCATCCAAATGATAGTGACCGTTGCGGTTGCGCCCGTGCAAAATGAAAACTCGACGCCTCACACCACATGGAAAGCAACAGCCAATTTGCTTCCGTTGTATAGCGCCAACTCGAGTCAGGATATCAATGGACTGGGTAACGAGTATACGGGGTAACCGTATGTAACAACCAGAGACACGAGCAGTGACAAAGGTATCAAAAATGGGGGTGAATGGAGCGTGATACTACATATGAGATGAGTCAAGGTATACACGACGCAATGTGAGAGCGATGCAAACGACGAGACGGGTATGATGGATTTCGTGAAATGAACGGACGGGCGTCTTCCGATTTCGTATATAAGGCTTCTAAAAGGAGAAGCGAACAAGAATGAAGGGGAGAAAGAAAAAAAAAAAAGGAACGCGATTCGTGAGATCAAAGCAAACAGCGAGTGATATCGTCCAAGTTCGAATGAAGACGGTCGGAATGGTAATCGTGAACCGCGCACCACGCATGTCTAGAATCCCTCCGCAGGCGCCGGTGCGTCTATAGCCCGCCCGTCGGTTTTGGTATATTGCGAAGGGAGGTGTTCATTCAAGGGCACAAAGCCGAAATCAGGTGAGACTTTTCAAGAAACTATTAGTCAGTAAGTCACGCCGTAAGACACGAGCGGGCGTGGAAACGACTTACAACGATTGATGTCCGTCTCAGGCCCGCCGTAACCATCCGTGAGCGGCGGCGTGTTCGCCTGGGAAGAAGATGTATGTGACGCAGCACTGATGGAAGAGGCACTCGTCGAAGGGCGCTGCGTAGTTTGCGCAGGGTGCCCCCAGCCATTGCGTCCGTCCATAGAGTCGATGGATGGGTTGCCGCCGACGGCAGAGTAAGCGAACTCGGTTCCATGATTCGAGGTGAAGCCGTAAGGGTCGACAGAGGGCAATTGTATCATGCTCCGCACTCTCGGCATGGCTCCGTTTTGTTCATCGGCTGGCTGAGGGGAGGACGATGGCCGTTCTGAATGGTGTTCGTAAGGCGAGGGGTATGGACTCATTGCTTGGCTGTGGCGTCGGGGCCGTCCCACCCTGAGGGAACTGCTTGGCCCGTACTGCTTCGAAGAGGACGGGGGGCGAGACAGGGTGGGGGAAATGGGCCTATGGTGCCCAGAACCCGGACGAGAGTAGTCGCTCTGGTGGTAGGTGGCGTGGGTGGGCGACTCTTCGTATGGCAATGACGAGACAGAGGAAATGGAATACCCCGTGGTCGGACGGCTGTGCGTGTCTGGGGACAGGGACGGCGGCGTGTGGTCGCTGTGCATGGACACGTTCGAGTACGAAGACGCATAAGAGGTGTTGATGGTCGGCGTGGGCCGCGCACTGTAGCCGTTGGTAGTCGGGGGGTTCAAGAGCGAAGAGAGGCTACCAGAATGGCTGGAGGTGGAGCTGTTGGGGGAAAAGGACCAGCTCTGCTCGGGATATGAGTACTGGGATGACGAGACCTGCGGGTTGTGATGCGCATAGCCAGAGTTGGCCTCCATCGCGCTGAACTGGGCGGTGGGGGATTCATCTGCGGGAGAGATGGGCTGGAGGTTGTGGGGCTGGTTGAATATGCCATGGTGCTGGGAGATGGCGGAAGGCTCTGAGGGAACCGTGAGGGGCGGCAAGGCCGCACGGGGGTATGAAGTTCCCCAACCTGCAGCGCCAGGGGAGCTGAGGGGGGTGAACGAACCAGGGGCAGAGAATCCACGGGCGCGACCACCGAGGATGTTGGACTTGTTGGCGACGGAAGGGACGGTCAAGGGAACGGGACCGACACCAATGGCGGAGCGGGGCGGGGGGATGGTCGGTGGCTCCTGCGTTTCGCGTTTTCGAGGCTTGGGGAGGCGGGGAGGGACGCGGCGTTTGAAATTGGCGACGACCTCTGGCGGCGAGTGGCGATTGAGGGTGGGATGGGCTGGTGGCTGTGTCAGGAGGAGGGAAGGTTTAAGGCGGTGCGGGGCTTACACCATGTGCTTGCATCGGGATCATCGATGGCTGGGTCAACGTTGCGGAGGTTCACTTTGCGCATGAAGCCATAAATCTGTGCAAAAGTGATTCATTAAGCAACATGGGAGGCGTGTTACGACGAAGGGAAGAAGCACGGACGTTGAGTTGCCGAGAAAAGGAAGCAAATCTGGATTGACGGTAGACACTTGGAAGGACGTGGAGGGCGAGTTGCTCTGGACGCTCCACGATGATGTGTTCGCCGGCGGGGTCCCATCTGATCATGTGGTGGTTCTCTGGCCGCTCGAGGAGGCTGGGGACACGCGTCGGACGCGGGACAAGGATGGGGGGGAGGGACTTACGCGTAGAGTTTTGTGAGGAAGGTCGCCTGGGGCTTTGACTCGGACTTTGTGGACTGGTGCTGGTCGTGGGGCTTGATGACGGGCTGTGGAGATGGGTCGTCATTGGGGGAGTCGTTTGGGGATGAAGGAGGGTATAGGGGCGGTGGTGCGGTGGATATCTGCGGGTATGGGTGGTCTGTCTGTCTTGACCACTGGGCGCGGTTTTGGGAGGGCGAAGGATATGAGTGAGCGTAGAGGTCTTGCATGTCGAACGTTGCGGGGCGTAGGGACGGAATGGTGAATGTGTCGGACGGAGCCGAGTTGAATGCGAGCTATGTACTAAGAAGCGAAGAAACCGAAAAGAAATCGAAAAAAAAGAAAAAGAAAAAAAAGTCAAACAGACAGAGGCTGTCGACGGACGAGTCGTCGATCGACTATGTATATTATAAAAATCCATGGCCGGTGGAGAATTCATATTCCCCGAATTTAGCACTTACGTGACCCCTCTCTCCTCACCTCCATTTTCTCCCGCAGCTTCCCATTCAGGTCCACTACGTAATACAGGGTCCTCCTCACAAGCCGCGGCCGCGTTCGGAAATCACCCTCGGCAAACTTTAAACAAATATATACAAACACTACCCATTCCTCCAAATTCAGTCACCGTGCCACGCCCTCGGCGCCGAGGCCTTTTGCGCCTATCCTTTTTCGGCCACACTCCGCCCACACTGTATCGCGATCTCCATGTGATCGCGGTCCAGTTGCCGCTGCACCATCGTCCGTGAATCGCCCTCAATCTCAGTCTGAATCTCATGTCAGCGAGTATACATCGCCTCCACAGCGCTCTTTGCTGCCAGACCACACACACATCCCACGCCCCACATTGGATTCCCACTGCCTCGTCCGCTTCCTTCCTGGTTCACTTTCGCACTTGCCGGGGTCCTTTCGTCCCTGTATGGAAATCGAACTCGTCTCCCGATTTGGCACTTCCCCCTCCTCGACGATCCGCACCATCCTCTCTCCCGCCCACCGTGCGCCTCCATCAGAGATCCCCTGCTTACATATTCCCCGACCCTCTCGACCCCGCCGATCCCCGCGCGCCCGCGCCAGATCCTCCCCGTCTCCGCTTCCGTCGCCCCGTCGACTCTTTGTCACGCTCCCACAACACCACTCTCATCAGCTTCCTTCCTGCGGTCCGGAACCATCTGCATCACCGCACCACGCCTATTGCGATTAGAATTGTTTGTTTGTAGTCGGGTATCATATCACTAAGAACGTCATCAATGACGACCGATCAGTGGTTAGCTTGTGCAGCGCACCATTGTAAGTACTTCCAAAAGAAACGTAACGATATCAGAAGATGGGGTAACCGTGCAATGCAAATAATACATATGAAAACCAGCTTTTTTTTCCCACAAAGCAAGCAGAGTCAAAGTCTAGTGAAAAGAGTGCAGCCATAGCCAACGAAAACGAGACCTCCAAGCACCGCCGATCCCGACGGACGTCCTGCTCGGACATTGTCCGTCACAACTCCCCGTCATAGTGTATCGTGACGCTGTTGAAGGCTCCAAACAGATTATCGTCCGGTGGCAAGTCCAGCCCGTCGTCGTATCCGGGCGCTCCTGGTGCAACACATCCTTGCTCCTCCAGGTGCAATGAGCGCGACTCCTTGAGGTGTCGGAAATTGGCAGCGTCAGTTCCGTTCGATGCAGCTGGAACAATCTAGACATCAAACATCAGCGGTCACATCCCCCATACATGAGATAGGAAATGGGAGCCACGTGGTCCAAAAGAAAGCGACCATCGGCGCGACATGGTCCGAAAGTCGACGAATCGGTTTCCTTGACATACCGGTGGTCGTGTGTGACGCAACAGTCCCCAGTTTATCTTGGCAAACCACTTGTGCTGTTTCACCTCACTTGCGCCGCTCCTACTTCCTAGCCGAGCCCGCTCATCCTTTTCCAAGAGCCGAATAATGATATCTTTACAGGCACTGTCCCGTAGTTTGCCATCATCACACTGACATGTATACGTATCGTCAACGTACCTGGATATCTTGGGTGTGTCGCGGAAATGAACAGGCAGCAACCGAATATTGGCAAACGTATCGCTCCTCTCTTTGCCCTTGAACGGTGTTGTAGCGAACTATGTCGCCGATCCAGTGATCGGAAATCAAGCACAATCGGGAGCCCCGTCAGCCATCTCCCACACTCGACTTCGGCCACATATAAATAATAAATTACTTACGATCATCTCGTAAATAAGTATGCCGAGAGTCCACCAATCTACCGCTGCGGTGTGTCCTTGTGCAGTGATCACCTCAGGTGCAATGTACTCTGCGGATCGAAACACCAGCGTCAGACACCTTCTACAAAGCATGCGGCATCCTGACCCTCGGTTCCGACAAATGAATTCGTCCTAAAATCAGCCGTACATGACATCGTATCAATCATAGGAACCTAGAAGCAAACGGTGAGAGACTTTGTCATATGGCCGACGCGGCACTTACTCCGTTTGGCTCTGACTGGTGGATGGTCGCCGGTCGTCCCCCTGGATGTCCTGACTGTTTGGCCAAGTCGAAATCTGACAGCATGATGTGCCCGGACTGATGAAGTAAGATGTCTGCCAAGTGTGCAGTAACACGCTCGTAAGTGTGCCAACCGAATTAGAAAATTGACCCACTTTCTGGTTTGAGGTCACGATAAATAAATCCATTGAGATGTAGATACTCTAGTGCGGCGACTACTTCAGCGGCGTAGAACCGCGAGCCGTCCTCCGGGAGACATTTGCCCGGACGTGTTTGCAACGCACGGAAAAATTCACCGCCCATGCAATATTCCATGCAGAAGTACAGGTACTCTTCTGATTGGAAGGAATGGTAAAGCGTCACTATAAAAGGATGATTAGAAGTAGCGAGAATTTCTTGCTCCGTCAACGCTCGTTTAATCTTATTCCGTTCTATCATCTCTTTCTTGGAGAGGACTAAGACCATGGGTAAAATGGCGGCAAAAGTGAAATCGGACAAGACCTGCCTTTCATGGCAAACAGCTTGTCCGTTTTCTTCTCTTTGACCAGATAGACCCGCCCGACGTCGCCTTTGCCTAGCAACTTGATTTTGAGGAAGCTAGAAGGGCCAACTTCGACCTGCACAAAGAATATACTGCTGTCGGAGGAGAGAAAAGGTCAAGACATACAGATCGAACTTTTATAGAGTTACTTGAGTAAGTTCGCCGGAAAGCAACTTTGCCGGGGCCTTCAGCAGTCGGGTTCGCGATCCGGGTCTTCGGGGTACCGTGGCCTGGGTATCGATCGTGTCTCGTCGACCGACTCCTCGATGATCCCGAAGAAATTGTCTCCAGCGAGTCATCGCCATACTCTGAAACACTGGACGGACCACCAGGAACGGGGGGTATCATCTCAGCTGGAGCGAGTAGACCATTCTTGGTCGTCGCAGCGGACCGCGAGCCAGACAAAAAGAGATGCTTGGCATTGGGAGCAGATGCGACACGGCGGATGAAACGCGTCGCGGATGCACCCATTGCTCGCGGGGACAAGGGTCCTGAGCGACTGGTTGAAGGGACATGCGCCGGGGGGTGGGCAAATGACTGTTGTGACGCATCGGCAGTTTGGACCCTAGGGGGGGAGCGACCAAGATTGATGCGATGTTTCTCGGACTTTGTCCTCACGCGCGGTTGAGCATGCACTGGCGTAGCCATTGTGCCAGGTTGAGCATACGACAACTGAGACGGTTCCTGAGATGGGTGACCTTGGGTCGTGTAATCTCGGGAGTCAGGCACAAGGTACGAGGATTTTGGGGTTCCGCCGAGGTTAGACTCGCTGGACTGGGTCTTGGAGGAGTTGTACGACAAACGGTTGTCCAGGGACTGAGGAGTCGATGGGGTGAGGGACGGACTGGGTGGCGGAGCGGGCGAGAGCTTGGTGGTCAAAGGAGAAGAGATATTCCTGAGAGAACGAGCCAGAGGAGGAGGACCA
>JBBPJV010000459.1:0-22431 GCA_038088915.1 Sutorius aff. eximius
CGCGTCATGGGTGTCATTCGAGGCGTTGAACTTAACCAGAGTGGCTTGGCCCCATCGATCACGCACCCTCACAGCCCTACGCAGGCTGACCTTCTCAGAACGCTCCTCGGCCATTCTGGTATTTGTCCGGCGCGGGTCAGCGTCATTGAAGCACACGGTACGGGAACGGAAGCGGGTGACTCCTGCGAGCTTGCGAGTATCCGCTCGGTTCTTTCCCGGGGACGGGGCAACGTTCTCCATGTTACGTCGATCAAGGCCAATATCGGTCACCTCGAAGCGGCCTCTGGGGCCGTGGGCCTTTGCAAGCTGTTGTTGATGCTACGACACAACATCATTCCGGCTCAGATCTCCTTGAAGACGCTCCATCCGCTTATCGCTCCGTTGGATGCCGACAATATCGTCATCGATACACTTCCGATTCCTTGGGACGCTGAGTCCACTCCTCGGGTTGCTGTGCTCAACAACTTTGGCGCGGCTGGCTCGAACGGAGCGTTGATACTAGAAGAGTATATAAAGCCGATTGATCATCCTCTCGAGGCCTCGTCGTTCGTATTCGGCATTTCTGCCAAGTCGGTCGGGGCACTTGAAAGCCTCCGCACACGATACATCCACTGGCTTGACGACTCTCGGCATCAACATGTACCCTTCTGCGACATTGCCTACACAGCCACCGCTCGTCGTCATATGTACCCGTTTCGCCTGGTGGTCACTGCGAGCGACAAGGAGCAGCTCGTGCGGGTTCTAAAGACCACCTCCGTCACCCACGTCGAACGACCCCAGGGCCAAGTAATTTTTGTTTTCTCTGGGCAAGGAAGTCAATATCTCAATATGGGTGCTTCCCTTTATGCCACGTTGCCAGTCTTCCGGAGCTGTATCGATCGATGTCAGCGTTGCCTCCTGTCTCTTGGGTATCCTGGTGTCCTTTCCATCGTCTCGCCGAAGAGTTGTGATTATGTTCTCGGGACGAGCGAGGAGTTCGAAGCTTATCAGTGCGCTATACTTGCTGTTGAGTTTGCGCTTGCTACGCTGTGGAAGCACTGGGGGGTGGTTCCTACGGGCGTCATTGGGCAAAGGTGAGTTGTCGATTTGTGTTTGTTTCACGTGGACCTATGCCGAGTGCTGGTTTCAGTCTAGGAGAGTACGCCGCAATGGTGATGGCTGACGTCCTGAGTATTGAGACTGCGCTCTCCATCGTGGCAAGAAGAGCTCGACTGATGTCTCAGGCGTGCGCTATTGGGAAAACGGGAATGATTTCCGTCAACGTTCCCTCCGCGCAAGTGCAAGAAGTTCTGACCACTCATCCCTCGTTTTCGAGCATGACTGTCGCGTGCGTGAACACAGATTCCTCTTGTGTGGTCTCTGGACCGGTCGACGACCTACGAACGTTGGAGAGCCATCTAGACTGCGCATTTGGCTGCAAGACTGTCCTACTCAAAGTCCCACTCGGGTTCCATTCATCTGCCATGAATCCCATTCTGGACGATCTGAGGGATCACGTCGCGATGCTCCCAATCCATCCCCCGTCCATCCCTATCGCATCCAATGTATACGGGACTGTCGTCTCCGTTGGCGACGGTTCAACCTTCCAAGCCGATTACTTTGTAAAGCACTGTCGTATGCCTGTCCAGTTCGCCCAGGGCTTGCGAGAGCTCGAGCAATATTTGGATCCTGCACAGATTGATGCGTGGATCGACGTTGGGCCACATGCGGTCTGTTTGCCTATGATCGAGGCGACCCTGTCGCCGTCCCGAGAAACACTCTGTCTTCCATCAATGCTCAGAGACGTTCCACCTTGGGACACGCTCGTAGGGAGCTTGGCCCAACTGTACCGAACCCCCATTCCTGTAGATTGGCGACGCGTTTTCGACCAACGGGCCGTTTGCTCTTGCGTGGATCTGCCATCGTATCCGTTCGACTCGCAAAAATTCTGGGTGCCTTACACCGGTCGCGCTGTTGTTCAGGCTACGTCTGAGCCGCTACACCAACCTCAAATCCCCGATCATCCCATGTTATCCTCCTGGTCTCAATACCCGTCGCGACAAAACGGGAACGCAGCCATCTTTGAAACGCCCATTCGGTGTCTGGCAAGGTATATCGAGGGACACAAGGTCGGTGGTTATGCTCTGTGTCCCGCGTCGGTGTATCTGGAACAAGCGCTTGCTGGCGCAGTCATCGCGCAACGCCATCTAGAACTGGATTTCGGGAGGAGCATGCCCGTGTTGCGCGCGGTGGAGTTTTCACGGCCGCTCGTGCTACGCCGGGGGATCCATCTGATCGTGCGTACACACGTTACCGTGCACGGGGACGGGACGGGATCGTTTAGCATCACGTCGAGGCTGGAGTCGTCGCGCGAGGAACACGTGCACGTGCACGGCGATCTGCGGTTTTCGTCCATTCGTGAGACGAGATCGAATCTCGCTCTCCAGCTCCCTGGTGAATCGCAGCGCGCGGGGGCTCCCACATGTCCAGAAGAAACGCCAGAGGTATTTAGTACGCATACTGCCTACGAGGTGGTCTTCCCTCGCGTCGTCGAGTACGCCAAAGACTATCACACGATCCAATCACTCACTGTCGGCGGCGACGGTGCCTCTGGCGTAGCTCGTATCGTCCTGTCTTGTTCTCTGGGCGTACAACCTGTCTTTCTCGATACGCTATTGCACGTCGCCGGTTTCATGGTCAACATGCAAGGCGACGTCTTGGACGCATATATATGCAGTGGTACTGGCACGCTCAAAGTACTACGCGATCTGGTCGACGACAAGCAGGCTTACACCGTCTATTGTACCACCCACCGGATCTCCCCGCGCGACTTCGTCACTGCAGATATCCTGGCCGTCCGGGAGTGCGACCTGCCCGTCGTCGTCGCGCAGCTTCAAGGTGCTCAATTCCGTAGGGTCCGCTTGACGAGCCTGCATCGCGGTCTGGCTATCGCAGCGGACCCTAAAGGAACGACCGGAAACCGCACACGTACCAATTCCAATTCGATCGTTACCCCATCGTCGCCGCGCAGCGTCATCTTTGCACGCTCGCGCTCCAACACGCGTAGCACCATGTTTTGCGGCACCAGTCTTGGCCTCGACGGATTCGACGTCGGCGATGCGGGCGAGGTGTACACGAATTGCAGTGTGCCGCCCTCGCCGCAAACGCTGGTCTCGGAGAGTGGCGACACGTTCGAGCGGCCGCTTGCATGGACGGACGGCGAGCGCGTGCGTAAGGTCATGGCCGAAGTGCTAGGCATCGCGGACAGTGAAGAGATCAAGGACGACGCAGATTTTGGCGGGCTCGGGCTGGATTCGCTGGGGTCTATCGAAGCACAGCAGGCGTTGAGGGTGGCACTGAACAGACCTATCCCGCATGACATCTTTTCCAAATGTCGGACCCTTTCGGCGCTGTGCGAGTTCTTCGATGGGGTGTTTTCGGAGGACGGCGGAAAACCCTTGGTCGGTCGGTGTGACCCATCATCCAAAGTCGTGCCCGTCCCGTTGCAAGAGTGCCCAGGCAGTCCGCATGCTCCGCTTTACCTCGTCCATGATGGAAGTGGCCTTATCAATCACTATGGGCGCCTGTTGCCATTGCAACGCGCCGTTTGGGGCATCAGCAATCCGCGTTTGTTTTGTGATGAAGCATGGGAATCTCTGGAGGAGATGGCTCAAGCCTACGCGCTCGCGATCGAGCATCACGTAAACGACGTCGCTTTGTTGCTTGGAGGTGCGACTTTTTTTTTTTTCTTCATGGGTGCCGTATACGATTTGACCTGTCGCATTCCTCCACAGGCTGGTCCTTCGGAGGCGTCGTCGCGTTTGAGATCGCCCAGATCCTCGCCTCTCGCGGCATGCGGGTGAAAGGCGTCGTGTTAATTGATTCTCCGCCACCATCGCCTGCGGGACCGCCCTTGTTGTCCGATTCTATTATCGAGTATCTCCTCCGGGACCGAGAACGCGAACGTACCGTTGATGTATCGATGACTGCACTCGTCATGCGCCAGTTTAAGCAAAACACGGCTCTCTTGGAAAAGTACGTACCCCGCACACACAAGGCCATGGAGATGGAAAAGTCGACTTTGCTGGCATTTTTGCGCTGCGTGGAACGTTTCTGTCCTGACGGTCTGACTTCGGGTATCGCGCCATGGTTCCGGGAACGTGATGTGGTTGGGCAGGCGGTAGGTGGTTGGGAAAACCTGGTTGGACGGTCGATTCCGGTTTGGGATGTCCCCGGGCATCATTTCGAACCCTTTTCGCCTGCACATGTGAGTTCGTCTCTGTTTGGCTATTGTTCCATCTTCCCGTGTTGTCGTGGTCCCGTTACTGACGAGAGTGGATAGGTGAAAGAGACGTCGGCACAGCTTGATCGCGCGTGTCGACACCTGGATATACCCTAGTGATTTGCGCTCGTTCCCTCTTTCCTTCTCTGCACCCCTTTTTATTCTTTGTTTTCTTTTTTCTCCCGGATTGACCTTTATCGCATTCGTTTGCAAGTTGTTTATAGCACCTTTCCTTCATTTGTGGAATGGAGACGGAGTGCACGCGATGGCCACTTGTATCATACGAACTAGACCATTTGAGACGACTCAGACTTGCTGTACATTGTTGGAATGTGAGTACTCGTGTGTATACTATCGTTGTCACACTCAATAGATCCCGATGGAATGGTAGGTACATATTGAGGCTGGGGATTGCAGATACTATGATGTAGTCGTTACACAAAGACAGTCAGGCGTACGGCAAGTCGTGGTGTAAGAAACTAAGTAGTGTACCCTCACGGTCAACGTGCACGTCCGATGTTGGACGATCCCAGCCTTACTACCTTGTCCGCAATCCCGTGGTCGAATATTGAATCGGCGAACTCACGGATCGCGTTGTGTCTTTTAAGGCGACACTGTCGTCGTTACGAAGCACAACCAGGGTCATTGGCTTGATATCGCCGAGAACTATGTTCGTCAGGATTTACTTATGGCACAAGGCGGTGCTTGTTTGCAACGAGCGCTTCACGGGCCCGGGAATCGTGGTGGTCACTTTCCCCCTGCCACTGAGATTCCGACGCTCTCAATCTCAACCTTCAAATTATCACCCGGCTAGTGCCACGCATTCGTGAGTATCTTTCCATATCTTTCCCAAGAGCGAAGAGCCGGATCTCCACGCTCCCTAGATCTTCTCGCGGCGCACGATGAGTGTGGCCGACTATCCCATGCATTACGGGCTCGGAGTGTAAGGCTACCCGCAGACATTCGGTCGAGAATTGACGACGGGATTTGCAGGCGCGTCGAGCGGAAAGAATTTGTTTTCGGGGATCCCATCGAGTGAGTGGGTTCGCGCGGGGAATGTATGCATCACGCTCAAGATTAATCCTAATCCCTGTAGCAATGCGCAGATCCCTGTTCTCCAAGAGTTGAATAGGTCGAAATGCGATCAAATCAGGAAATCTTGGTCCTCGTATGTATACCAGCACTGATCCACGACCCGAACTGAAGGCAGGTTAGACTGCTCCAAGGCCCGGAACCTTCACGAACACAGCCAGACGTCGCCGAAGCCCCATCACTCAGGTGAGTACTAATATGCATCACTCAATCAGGTTTAATGAAAATCATTCTCCTAGCGACGATATGCTTATGAACGTCTTGCCAGCGAAGATCCGCGATCGTGTATTCAGTGCCCTTCCATTGAGGGTCATAAAGCTTCCAGAAATGGACTTTATGGAGAGAACTGCCGTTGTCGACTATATAATTCGCAAGAGGCTCAATAACTCCACTGAAGAAGTCAACCAGAGGATAATGCATGCGCTCGGAGACCCGTCCGTGTATACCAATAGTTTGCCCTGGCACAAGGCCAGGTACCACAATATGGGCATCTCTGGATTTGTGAAAGACCTGACGAGGTTCGCCGTTCTGTCCCATGCATGGGGATGTGATGAACCCAACTACGAGGAATTCCTGAATCACAATACCACTTCGCAAGGGTACACAAAGTTGATGCAATTCTGCCGGATTGCTCACGAGCAGTATGGGGTCGAGTTCGCCTGGGCGGACACGGTCTGTATTAACAGACTCAGCAGCGCTGAGCTCGACGAGTCCGTCCGTTCCATGTTCGCATGGTATCGCGAATCGTTCGTCTGTATCATCCATCTTGCGAATACAGAGATTTTCGAAAGCTTCCCTTCCGACCGGTGGTTCACGCGTGGTTGGACTCTCCAGGAGCTCTTGGCGCCGCCGCAAATCAAATTCTACAACAAATACTGGCAACCACTGACCAACCTTCGCAACGACAAGCTAGATCCAAAGGGGAAGCTACATGAAAATCATCCGGAATATGCCTCGCACCTCTGCAGCTTCGATGAAAAGTACCTGTTTCAGTTAGAACTACTTGGCAACGGAATCTCAGCTGCGACTGGCATCCCTATTCATTACATTTATGGCTTCCAGCCGGGACTCCATAATCCACCCCTCCCAGAGCGTCTGAAGTGGATTGCGCGAAGGTCCACGACAAGACCGGAGGATTTGTCGTACTCGATGATGGGCATGCTCGGTATCAGTATATCCGCCGCTTATGGGGAAGGGAGCGAGCGAGCATTCTTCCGGCTGTTCCGGGCGGTGCTTGAAGTGGACTGGTCTCCCAGCTGGTTCTTATGGGGAGGGAAGCCAATTCCGTCACACATCCACCCTTCTAGGATGATCCCCTCTTCTCCCGCATGCTATCTGTCCTGGGATCCTGAGTGTGACCCACGAAGTTCATTGAATACGGAACAGATCACGCAGAAAGACATCGCCTTTCCTCCGAAGCTGTGGGGTCCACTAGGCCCAGGCAAGGGGAAACCAATTACCCTCACGAATACCGGTTTGCCAATCAAGCTATTGGTGGTTCCCGCAAACGTGACGCACGTCTCCACCGGTCTCGCTATGTTTGGCCCAAATCACGATGCAAAGATTACCTGCCCTTTATCCGATGATGCAGTGAAGATGGAGGGTGTCCCATATGACATCATCCACCACAGCGGCGAGTACCAATTTGCGCTTGGTGTCCTTTATGATTTCGGGCCTTTGGATCCCGCAAAACGGATATATGCCGTCTTGCTGCGTAGATACCATGGGCCATATCAATTTTCTTCTCCGGGAACCAACCGCTGGATGAATACGGAGTGGTTATATGAAGAATGGAAGAAATGGGAGACGGGGGGATTGATCTCTTTCAGTCTTAAAGACAGATTTCGTGGTATGGGTGTTGATGACTTGGCCAAGGTCGATGTCTCCCCTGTTGAAGTGGGATGGAAGAACGGCCCGGAGGTAGGGTATAGGCCCCCCAAGATAGAACTTCAACACTTGTACTTGTAATTCTGATAGAGAATTACAGCCTGGGATGCTAATCAGCTTGTCACATCCAGTACCCACCTTATCATAAGTTCATACCAAGCCGTCCATCATTCAACCCTAATGGGAAGAAATGCCATCTAGGAAACTTCTTTTGCAACGGTCTCGGCTGGAGAAAATACGAATTTAATGAAGCCCGCCAAATAAATTTGATTCTCGAGGGGTTGAACCTGGTTTTGATCAACTTGAGCTGGTATTCGCAAACGCTGCAGTAAGAATGAAGCCGAGGGTGATGACCAACATAACGATGGGAAAACATCGCCGTACATAGCTGCAGCTAGCCCGCCAACCATGGCCAATTACTGCGTGGTCTTCGACGCCCCTTGTCCGTAACCTCGACTTTGGCCAAACTCTCACTCTCGCGCCTACCCTCATGCCACCTACGGGCCGCCAATATTAACGTACTTGATTTGGTTCCCCGGGAATCTACTAGCACTTTGCGAGCCTAAATCTGTTTGATCGTTTCCTTTGGTGGTGTGCCTTCTTTATTGCCCCGTCTCTTTTGGAATTCTAATCTTTTCGCCTATGATGCAAAATCACTTCAATCAGAACCAGATTATTTATTTTTGTCCAGTCACGTCTCTCATACTCTTCTGATGGTCGGATGCTGTTGTTTTGTGGGTCGGATAGTCTATGAATCAACTCACGAATGCATTCCAGGAGGGATGTAGCTTGTGTTCC
Organism: Sutorius aff. eximius; assembly: GCA_038088915.1. NCBI lineage: Eukaryota > Fungi > Basidiomycota > Agaricomycetes > Boletales > Boletaceae > Sutorius > Sutorius aff. eximius. The sequence goes on from JBBPJV010000459.1 coordinate 8,039, forward strand.
CCGTGAATCACACGCGGGGTTAACGTCGGGAGTACATCTGCACATGGCACAAACCGAAAGTATGGTCTAACCAACCTTCCTACCAATCCCTATAAAATTGCATCAATTCGACACCCTCCAGCAATCTCAAATGCCACAAGTTTGAGTGTGTTCGGCCCAGCAAGTGCACAAAGATAAATCTTTTTAGGCGCTGTAACCACCCACATGTGCAATATTGTCTGGGACTGCACGTACCTATAAGCTCACTCTCTACATTCTAGTCCCACGATTCCAGTATGGTCCGGACGGCTCCCCACTCCTCGTCCCGGTCAGTGCGTTCTATTCGCGCCAGGCATGGCATGATCAATTTAAAGCAGGAGGCTATGGCGCTGACAGTCTCATCACTGATGGGTGAATAGCCAACATGGAGCTCGGTAAGGAGTCTGTTGGATGCGCCCCATCCCTGGCACGCCAGCTCTCCCGAGGGTTCTGGGGGTGGGATTGACCCATCGAACACAATGTGGAACGTCTCCAAGTACCTGCAGCGCAATAGCAGTGTGATCAATGCCCTGACACTCGCGAGTGGCCGCTCACTGCGTTGGTCCGCAGTCCCGAGCTTGAGACTGCGCAGGTGCGGCAACGAGCGTGCCATGCGTGCATAGTCCGCGTCGGAGAGTTGCACCGTGCAAAGGGCGTCCAGGTCTAGCTCACGCAACGCCGTAAACGCAACGAGTGCGGAGACGAGAGGCTCCTGCGGCTTGAAGCCATACCACCCGCGACTGGTTAGTATGCCTGGTCGCTTTTGAATCGTGAACGACAACAGACGAGATGTGTCGAGGAAGGATGGGAAAAGATTGAACATTTCCTCGATGTATGCATCCTCGGCGCGCCCTACTAAACCGACGACCAGGCAGAAGCGGATAGGGCTTGCGTTTGCTGACCTGAGAAAACAAATGCATAACTGGACAGTCTCCGCTTTGAGCGAGAAATCGCGGACCGTATGTGGGATGCTGCCATGGTAGACGGGTGAAGAGACGCCACGGTGGGTGATAGATGACTGTTTGCGACAATCGATGCTAAGGGTTTCAAGAGTTGGGTGAGCGAACAGCTGGTCCATTACGGGCTGCGGAATGGCACAGGATCGCAAGGTTTGCAATGTGGGCCATTGTGCTACTATCCCACCCAGGTTCAGGGTGGCTTCGTCATCCCACCCGATATCGGGGACGACAGTGAAGGAAATGACGTTCGGGCAGAGCCTGGGTAGATCCACAAACAAGGACAGTTCATATGAGGGACGAGATGACATTCTCTTGAGGACGAGTGTTAATGTGGTCACGGCAGGGCCTACGAAGTGTTCTAGCAGCGTGAGGCCAGATACTCCTTCTACGGAGAATAAAGAGTTGCTCCACTCCAGCTCGGTGACATTGGGAAGGAGAGGAAGATATGCTTTGGGGCAGTGTCGGAGAAAGGAGACGAGTTCTTCTTTGGCACGCACAGGCCCACACGTATGAAAAATCTTGACACGTTTCGCATATTTGTGGAAGGTCAACCACGCCGGATGGCCTACAAGGGATAGGGCGGCCTACGAATTGAGTTGATTAGCACGAATTGACAAGATAGTACAAGGACGACGAACAGTTGGGAGAAGTTTGAGTAACGGCGCAAACCCGTAGAGGTCGCGCCAAATGACATCTAACGCAGGTGAACTGAGTAACCGGCATGTTCTGGCTAAACGAGCGAGTGTTGTCCGGCCCGCACGAGGTCCCGCACGAGACTGTTCATCCCAGCCTTCGATGAACCCCAGGATGATGCGCAGAACTTCAGAGATGCACAGACAATGGTGCATGGCAGTCTTGTCACTGGCAGAGCATAGGGTCTTGAAAGGGTCCAAGAGAACCACTTGCCAGTGACACCCCTTTTTCGAATGTAATCTGAAATCCGATAGGCTAGGCTGAAAGGCAATGAGCGACGAACAATAAGTTATAGTAAGCCCGTGGCTGACTCGAGTCGGGGCGAGCACTACGAAAGGGGTAAATGCTTCTAAATTTGCCTTCTATAAAATAAATAGTAGAAGTCAGGAATGATTATAAACTTATCAGCGGTCCGAGGACCTACAAACGTTCTATTTCCTGATGATATCGATTCGAGTCTGACTTGCGCGAGGTATCACTGTGCAGGCTGTCCTTGCCACTGAACTTCCCGCCATAATCGCGGAGTTCGGCAAATGCCAGACTTTGGGTTTTCAGGACTAACTTGACTCGAAGGTACAGTCGTTGGATCTTCCCCAGTGTCGAGCTTTAAAATCAGAACAAAAGTACGCTGGTACATTATATCGCCTTGTACAAACAATATAATCCAGCGAATGACATAAGTCGACAACATCTTGTTCAAGTCTTGTTACAGTAACGCTCGTGCCATCAGTCCGGAACCTGCAACAACGTTTCGGCTAAGTGGTGTCATGGTATGTACCTATCGCTCTTACCAGGGTAATGCAGCTCCCCAAACTCCCAACATAACAGGACGTCCCGGCCGTGCGAGGGTCTAAAGCCGAGGTCAAGAACAAAAGGAACATCGCTCGCTCGTCCCAGCCCTCGCACGCGTGCAGTAATTTCCCTTCAAATGTCGATCAAATCCAAGCTATACAGGACTTGCTCGCAGCTCATCATGGTTATCGGCGATGATCCCACCGCTCAACTCGTTTCGTAGACACGTTTGTACACATCAAGATCCCCCTCCTATTACCACGGGGTTAGCGAACACGGCGACAACTCCTGCCGTCCATGCACGAAACGTGTCAAGGTTGTCATCCCACAGCGGCACAGCGTATGCTGTGCATACCGATTCATGATCGGCATCCTTGTGACGGTGGCGTCTAGGCTCACCGATGATCGCACATACAGGGTACCTTGCCGCGGAGATATCGCCAGGAGAATCTAGAATCATTTGTAAACGATCGTGGGGAGGAATGGTCAAACTGGGTGTGCCGCAGAATTGGGAGATTAGGGACAGTCGGAGGAAATCGCCTTCAGTCTCAAGCACGAGTTTCACTGCGAGAACGCGGAGGACAGATCAGTGTCAAGACGAAGCGGGTGGTCCAGGAACAAGCTCCTACGCACAGTATGTTGCCCCGGGGCGCAAGTTCCGTCCTCACATCGTTTCTACACCGAGGTGACCTCCGTGCCGTTTGCGAATTGGTACCTGAGTTGGGATCTCGGTCTCGGCGGGTTACCACCCCCGGCCGGGAAGGAAGGTTCGCCAGCTTTCCAAACGCGAAGGTGCTCGGATAGGATAAGAACTATGATATATAGCCCCCAAATCCCAACACGACGAGTAGGAGCCTAGTATCTTAACCTCAGCCTTAAAGTCGGTCATCAGGTATCTCTATTCATCCTAGTGTTCGGAAAAACCGAGCTGAACCTCTAGAGCATATCTGATAAAGGAACATGAGAGATGATCCTATCATTCTGGTTCGCGGCGCTCAGCGACTCGGCCGGGAAGCAGTCCGAGTTGTTGAGTATCTTGTAGAGTGAGTGGCACCGCAGGCATTCAGTGAGTCGTACGTCACGTTCAAGGTCGACATATGCAAGAGCGGGCGGAATGCCGCCCCCCAGGCTCAGTCAAAGTTCAATCAACTGAAGCGCTCCTTGCTGTCGTATGTGGCATGCTGTCATCGATTCGTGGCGCAACTTGAAGCTCGTGACCCATAGGCTTCCCCGGAGACCACTGCAGGTACCATCAAACATCCCTGGAATGCCACCGCTCAAGTGAGCAGTGATAACATGTGCACCATCCAATTAAGTCTAACAAAATCACCCTCGTGGCCACGCTTACTACGAGCAGTACCAGCAATGTGCGTACGACCATAACTAGACTTTTGCGGCAGTTGCAGGCTACGGTGACAAACACTGCAAAGGAAGTTAAGTCGATGCTTGCACAGGTTGCTCGTTAAAAGCCTCTTTATTTCTGACACTCGAGTTGTATATTACCTGTAGGGAATTGTCGCAATTATGTATCGCGCCCTGGACCTGAGCATCCAAATCCAGAGTTGAAAAGTGGCTTCGACGGTGTATTGGAACACACACCAGGGCGGTGGACAAATGCTAGCTCCAACGGCGGCAGTATATGTAGACACCATCCAGCACGGTGGCGCCATCCCCTGTGCCTTGCGGGCAAGTTTGCTTGCGTGGTAACACTGGACTGATGCAGGGGAAAGGCGTACCAGCAATGAGAGTATTGCGTGGCATTCGCACCATCCACTACCTTGGCGCCATCACCTCCAAGTACACGGTTCGCATGATGTCACATCCATGAAGGACAGTAACCATCCGAGGCAAGGGTAACGAGCAGGTGATGGCTAGCATGGCATTGCCCTGACGTTGACGAATCAACACCGAAGCAGGTGAAAGTGAACACACCTGGTATGGCAAGCAGAGGGTAAGGGGGTAACGAAAAAACTGGATTCGAGTGCTGAGACGGCGGCATTCTCGGAGGTTGGGGAGGCCGATCAGGCTTCGGCTATGAGTGGCCCAGCATTTAGACGTGGGGACATAACGAGTCAAAAAGGTGACAACCCCAGTGAAATTGCATCATGCTGCTAAGGCTACGGATTGAAACGATGAGTAGATCTGTATTGAACTTGCAAAACCAATATACAGGTACCGAGAACGCCAGAGGACGCAGGAGGCGAGAGAAAGTACTGATCTTCATCTCCTCGTGGCCCGATGGTGAATTGGCTGGATGAACAGGGATTCGGAATGGACCAGCTCTTCACAGATTAGGCCATGACATCAACTGGCCAGGCACTATATAGATTTTGCACGTTACCCTTGACTGATACTGATCCACCTTGGCTCAAGAGTCTAGCGCGGGAACTCATCCATACTTCGTCTTTAGTCCGATTCTTCATCCTGAGCTCAGGCCAACCACAATTACCATTCGATTATAGCCAGCCAATTCGATGCAACATCGTCCCATTCCTACTCTCTTTGTGTTCGATGCAGACCTGATGGATCTCATCCTCACTACGCTCTCCGACATTCACACCCTAGAGTCCTTCGTACTATCGTCAAAGTCCGTATACAATACCTTCAATGCCCGCCGTTCTTCCGTACTTCGTGCCGTCGTATCTAACCACCTCGGTCCCGCTACCCCACCAGCCATGCGGCTTCTCAAAGTAATGACCAACGTCGAATCCTACTGGCATGGATGGCTTTCTCCGCTTCCCGTTAACAAACTCCCCAGAGAGAACGATTTTCAACTGAACGATCCTCGTATGATCATTACCACGCGAGAAGCACACATACTCGCCATCAACCACGATGTCGTGCAAGACCTCGAGTCGCTGTATAGTTGGAGGTGATGGATTTCCGTGAGTTCACATGTCGTTCTCTTCCGCTCATGCCATATACCCCAGGCACAAGGATCCTCGATCGTCCTTGAGTCAGCTCACGCCATGTGAATCCGAGCGGTTCCAAACGGCCTTGTACAGAGTGTGGTTCGTTTGCGCGCTGTACGGGCGCTCCGCACCTGCAAATCGCGTTGGAAAGAGCAAGTCCAAGCGTCTCTCGGAGATCCTAAAGGATCTTGGCCAGATGCAGGCCAAGTTCTTGCAGAGTTTTCCCCCCCCACAAATGGTGCTACTTTTAGAGGCGTGGAGGTTTATGATGGACCTGGCGGCTTGGGTCGTTCGAGCTGAAATCTTTCAGCAGAAAAGTCCGTGTTCGCTTATACTTTTCTGTCCCTGGCTCTCAACCCGGGAATGCGAAGGTTATCGGTCATTGGAAGCATATCTCGTTTGGTCGGGTCCTCGTATGACCCTACGAGCCTTTCGCGGCAAGTTGGCGAACGTAGATCGAAAGTTCGTTCCCGCTCTCTCTGCGTCCCATGAACAGTTTTGTGATGTTTTCAACGCTGCGAGTTCGTCCAAGCAGCCAACAAGCAGTATCTTAACATCGCCTGATGAGTGCTTCACGAGCACGCTGAAATGTACGCTTTCGCACGCCTATTTTGACATGGCTGATTTCAACGTGGGTAGGCCAACAATGCCCTCAAACGGCCTTGTGGAGTGAATCAAGTGGGTCGCGTTTTTACGGGCATGGTGTAAATCGATTGATGCATCGACCCTTAGACTGGTCTTACTTGCGCGGAATAGTTCCGCCTTCAGAGTTTTTCGAGTTCCTCGAACTCCCCTGGTGGAACCCGTACATCGATGCAATTACACTAGAGAAGATTTGCCACGATACGCCATATTCCCAACTCGTCTCGGAAACGTTTATGTTGCGATCGAAAATATATCGCGCTTGGAAACCGGAACATTGGCTCTGCATGGCCTGCCTCCGGACAGTCGTGCACGATAGTATAGAAGCATTCTGTCAATCTCGGGGATACCCTAGACAAGCTGATCAATGAAGCTCCATTTCTTCAGCGAGTTCGCGGCCGGACCAATGTGATATAGCTGACTCCCGGTTTGATTCCACCCTGTTTGCATAATCAAATACTTTACATCCGCCGCTCACTACGACTTGGAATAACTCCCCTGTGCTGACATCCCCACATTAGAAACACCCTCTGGTTAGTGTCTTGCTGCAAAGAGTTTATCCTTTGCCTGTTCGCCTCGGGATGCCTTCCAGGCAGCGTAGTACAGGTGTAGCCCGTCCGTCAATCCTGGTTTCTTTTGCTGCCAACCCAGCAGGGACTTGGCAAGGTATGGGCGTAGGATAGCCGTGATCATCAGGGCCTCCTCGAACGCTATCCACCGATCGAACAGTCATTAGTACAAAGCCAACCGCATACGATAGCCCACGCGACGTACGATTCGTGGGTTCGATCCACCCATGTGGCCCCTTGGCACCCGAAACCTGGACCAACTTACGGAGGAAATCGTCGACGGACTCCGTCGTGTCGTTGCCAGCATCTATCGCAAGCCCACCAAGGATGGGCGCCTTCTCGGCTACTCGGAGGTACACATCCGCGAGATCATCGGCATGGATGAGCGAAAACTGTCCCCCGGGTTTCCCATACCACGCGACCCCACGGCCCGTCTCGGCCGCCTCGAACAGTGAATCCAGCAGGGAGGCGCCCTTGCCGTACACCAACGCCGGCCGGATGACAATCCCGTTCACGCGGTCGTCTTTGAGCACGACTTGTTCGACGTGCGGACGCCACGCAACGAGTAGGGCGGGTTTCAGGAGGGGAGTCGTGTCTGAGACGGGCTCGTCTGGGCTCGAGCCGTGGACCCAGGCACCGGAGGTGTAGATATATGATATCTTGGGCGAGCCGACGGGACGGGTGGCGAAGGCAGTGTTGGCGACAGCGTCGAGGAGGGTCGCAGCGACGGTGCGTAGGTCGGCGGTGCCTCCCAAGGCATCGATGACGACGTCGATGGTGGGAACCAGATGAGCCCACGCTTGCGTGTTGATAGGTTCGCCGATGATGGGGAAGACTGTTGGGTTGGGAATAAGTGTGGGTGCCTTTACGTCTCGCGTGGAGACAGGGCGGGGGAAACGTACTCTCGTTGGCGGCCAGTTGCTTCGCCTTTGATTCGGAACGGGTGACGCCGTACACGAAGTGTCCTGCTCTGCTGAGGGCCTGGGCGACGGGGAAGCCGATGGATCCACTAGCACTGAAGGCGGGTGCGTTAGGTTTTGGTTTCTCACTGACCTGCTTTCGTCGCAGCTCACCCAAAAATGAGTACTTTCATCGTTGATTTGGTATGTCTGTTGGGGGAGGAGTGTGATTCATGTTTTAAAGAGGGACCTGATTATTATATGGTGCCTTCGCAAAACCCCCACAGTCGCGCTTGGTAATGATGTGAAAGTCGACAAGCCGATGGATCAGGGAAAGTCAACGCGCAACTGTCATCGAAGCATGGGCGGTTTCTTATTTGAACCAGGTGACTAATTGTTTATAAAGGCCAGGGAGTGACTCACCAAGAGCAATGTGGGTGGAAAAACTCGCAGCAAAAGATTCCGGATGGCGCGATCACCAGATCCTTCCGAGGTGCCTGGGGAAAGAACACAAAAATGTGAGGTCATGCCAGGACTCGAACCTGGGTTTTGGGAAGATGGCGTCAGAATCCCAAGTGATAACCGCTACACTACAAGACCATTTATTACTTGTTCTGATGAAATCATGTTCTGGTAAACCGTGGCATGCCCGCAGACTTGTGATGTAAGTAGGTCGGATGCTCGCGCGCCCCTACAAAGAATTGAGAACCGGAACTTGATTGGAGCCGAAGCTAGGCCAGCGTTCAGGTGAATCACGGTTCGACTACCCAGGCCTCTTAGTTGATGTTCACCTTTTGACTAGGGCTGGGTCAGAAACCTACAATTTGGAAAATCTGGGAACCATTTCCTTTGCGATTGATGGAACCTGAAACTTGATCAACTTACTCGTATGCTTTGAATCACATATGGCTTCGCTCCTACCGATAACGCTGCCATCGGTATCCAGCAAGTGTCCAGTAGCTCGCCACCGAGCGGATCCGAGTTGACCCCACAGGTTTTCCGCGATGGGTTCTCCAGACCTAACAAACGAAGGCGGTGGGACTATAGCCCTCCCACTACGAAAGTTATGAGAACCTGGTCCCCATCGAGCTCCTACTCGCTGGCATCGAACGCCTTGGACTATGGTTAGCTGAATTGACGTACTCGGTTGACCCCGAGCCGGGCCACGCACCCTCGCATAGCGCTACGCGCGTGAGCCCACTGTTGCAAACTCACCCCTTCCTTCTGTGTCACATCGCACACGCCAAATAGTGTGCCTCCGCCATGTCAGCTTCGAATATTGGGAACACTCCATCCAAGTCGAGTGACAAGATGGATGCACGTGATCACGACGCGTCTACGAATCTGCCACGCGTCTTGGCTACTTTCCCAGGGTTGATCAAACCCGGTTCACCCTGCTCACGCATACCGCGATCGTTCTCGACAGCAACGACGGCAACAACGACAAGACCATTTATTACGACGCCCAACACTACTAGCACCATTGACGCAGTACCGGCGACCAAGACAAGCACCGGAGTGAGAACAGTGAACGGAAGCCATCACACTTGCAAAAGTGAGACCCCCACAATGACCATGGAAACGCCCTCCACATCCAAACTAGCACGCTTCACGCCATTCACCCCAAAACGACCCCTCTCTGTCACATCTGGTAGCGATCTCGTCACCCCGTCCGTCTTCAACACCGCCAAAAAATACAAGGCAACGCTCTCGACCGAGTCTCGGGTCCGGACCACCAAGGCACCGGCGCATGCATCTCTCGCACCTGTACCGGGCACACCGACGAAAAACAACGATGGGTCACGCCCAAAGACACCCTCTACACCGAGAGGCGCGAGTCCCGCCCCGGGATTGTTCATGGGAGCGGGTGACGTGTCCATATCCATGGACGTGAGTAGAGTCGACCCAGAAGAGGCTCTTGTCGACTTCCAAACGCTGGAGCCGGGCGATATATCGGGGGATGTCGATGAAAACCAGCTACCCACTCCTGAATACGGTAGGGAAGACAAGGTTCTCGTTTCCATTAGGTACGCATCTGGGAGGTGCATCCCTGTTCAACGTATGGTTAATCGAATTTCGTTCAGAATCCGTCCAACCGCTGCACAGGATGCTTGGGACATTTCCGTTCCCAACAGTATCAAACTTTTGCCGCAACATGCTAAAACAGCTCTCAGCACCCCGCCAGAATTCCACTTTGATGAGGTCCTCACAGGATCTGAAAACAAACCGATATACAACGCTGTCGCAAGAAGTCACGTGTGTGCAGCGATGGAAGGCTACAATGCCGTCATATTTGCGTACGGCCAGACTGCAAGTGGCAAAACCTTTACGCTCGTGAGTGCTTTCTAGCAAGCCTCTTTCTTGAGTACTCAATATGTGCGGCAGTCTGGGAACGAAGAGCAACCAGGTATCATCCCTCGAGCCATGAAAGATGTTTTTTCACACATCAGGAGAACACCGACGCGCGAATATCTGCTTCGTTGCTCCTACCTTGAGATTTACAATGAAACCATTTACGACCTACTCTCTCCACCCTCGGTGTCAGCGACTCAACCCGTGCAAATTGTCGGACAGGGTGTTCTAGCACCTCTCAGAGAAGAGGTTGTTACAAGTTTGAAGGGCGTGCGCGAGGTGATGGAACGAGGAGAGAGACATCGCAGGACCGCGAGTACGGATTGGAACGAGAGAAGTAGTCGGAGTCACAGCGTGTTCAGGCTCGTAATTGAAAGCAGAGAAAGAGGGGAGGGGAAGGTGGAGTCAAGTGGTAGACAAACACCAGGTATGAGACCGCCAACACCGGGCGGGACGAGACTGCAAACAATTGGAGGAAGGAGTGTGCAAATGTCAGTTTTGGTGGGGTCACAGTTTCCTTTTTGACATCATTCGCACCGATTGAACTTAATCCCCAGAGTTTGATCGACCTCGCTGGGTCCGAGAAGGCAACGTCCGACAAGGAGAGAACGCGGGAAGGAAAGTATATCAATACCAGGTACGTTCCTTTCAGGCGTCTCTTGTGCTTACCATTGGTTGATGCAATTCGCTAGTCTTCTTACGCTTGGGAGCGTCATCGGCACTTTGGCAGAGAATGCCGCCAAGAGCAAAAAGTATGACCGTTCCCTCGGATGTAGATAGAAAATTCACTCAATCATACCAACAGTGACCATGTCCCTTATCGTAACTCGAAGCTCACCCGTCTTCTTCAGCCTTCGCTCTCTGGGGATGCCCGAATCAGTGTTGTTTGTACCATGAACCCGGATGTTCAAGCCGTAGTAGAGAGCACAAGCACACTGCAGTTTGCGTCGCGTATCAAGCGTGTGCAACTGAGCGCGAAGAAGAAAGAAGTGGTCGATACGGATGCCCTCATTGAGAGATACCGCAAGGAGATTGAAGAACTTAGGATGAAGTTGGCAGAGCGAGAAGCGGAGGCACCAGAGAGGAATCGCCGGTTGAGTGCACGGGAGGTATGTTCCACAATCCCTTGCGGACAAGAAGAGCCGCCCCATCTTACTTTTCATACTTCCTAGCAAATCGATGAATCGAAGGCGATGAAGGATCTAAACGCGCGGATACAACAACTGACGAAGCTTATTTTGACGAGTCAGTCCGTTGACGAAACCAAAGGGGACGAATCTCGACCAGCAAGTCCGTCCAAGGTTGACTTCGATATGTCACCCTACCAGGTAAATACCCAAGTTGAGTGTTTGTTGCAGTCTGATGACATGGTGTACAGCTTCAGCAAGAGCTCCTCGCTGCTCGACGTCAGTTGGAGTCTCAGGCGAACCAAATTCTGTCACTGGAGGCTGCCCTCCTCGCTCGTCCCGAGCTCCCACCTGATGCGCCCGAAATGGAAAAGGACAAGTTGATTGCAGACCAACAAAAGTCTATTCGGGAACTCGAAATTGTTGTACGCGGATACGAGGACAACCTCGGCGAGCCTCTCCGCCAAGTTCGTGAAGATGTTGAACGCGAGTGGGAGGGCCGATTGGCTACAGAGGCGAAACGACGGGAAGAGAAGGAAGCATGGGCCAACGAACTCGTGAAGCAACTCGAGAAAGAGAAGAAGATGAGGATAAAGCTGGAGGAGGAGCGGCGGGCGCTGGCGGCGTTCGTGAGCAAGTTTGATGCGTTGAGCATGGGTGGGGGGGGCGTGCTTCCGCCATCTTCTGGTTCTAGTTCTGGTCCAGCGTCGGCCGCTATGCTGTCAGGGTTCGGCAAGGCCAAGTCGTATTTGAGCAAGATCGGGTCGGGTGGGCTTGGGGTCGTGGCAGAGGAGACGGAGAGCCCGATGAGGATCGATGTGAAAAATCAGCCGAGTCTGCTGGACCAGACACCGGAGGAGGACTGGAGCCTGATGGAGGACATAAGCTTTGAGATGGACGTTGGAAAGGGGAGACTCGTCAATGGGAAGAGAGCAGACAAAGTCCTTGGGCGCAAGGAGAATATCCCGGTGTAAGATGAATGTCGATGGGGGCAGAGCGGGTAGGATTATGATTGGATATGGATGACTATGTTTTTTGTGCTGGTATGTTTTCCCCATCGATTTCTCTCTATTTTTTGTAGTTGCAACGTCCACATTTTTTATACCTGCGCTCCGAGTTTCAACGATTGCTGGATAGATCGCTGGCCTCCATCTCATATCTGCTTATCTCCTGATAAAACATGCGCATCTGAATGCGACGCCTCACGATGATGAAGCACTGTGAGGGTACTCTTGTCCGACCGGATATAACAATGAATCCCAGGCAACCACATCGTTTCGATTGCCCATTTCTCTCATGCTCGTCAGTTTGACTCTCCTTTTCTAAGAGTCCGGCCAGAGTCCTCTTCGCCGCTTTGCCAGGTAATACACAGCTTACCCAATCCCGACACGAAGCAAAGTGTCGTCGCAACACGCCATCATCGATTTCGTAAAAGGACTTGTTACCAGTATGGACACACCAGGTATGCGGCACGTTTTTAGGGAAATAGAAATACCCAATATATCTAGGACAATGTCGTTCGAGGTGTTCCGCTGGTACTGGTGGCGGACGTTATCCCTGCTTGGTAGACGCATCATACTTGTTCCCTTCTAGTACGCCCTGAGCGATCAATCAGTCATGCTGACAGCGCCCGTATATCACCTACCACGGGGGAGTGTTGACGCATGGCGGGCCGAATCCGGAGATCTACGCGCCAGCGGCGGGCATAGTCCGTTCCCACGACACTTGTGTCAGGAATGGTGCATCTCGACTCGTCGCGAACGGTCACGGTTTCAGATGAATTTTGTGGGGTGTTTCCCGGATCGGGTGTTCCACCTCCCCTCGTACAGGACTGTTCTCGCATTCGTGACCCCGTAAACGATTCCCGGAGGACGCATGACGTCACAGATTGTTGGCAGGTCATTCCATGCTCTCGGGAACATCATGATTGTTTCGTCGGTGCCTTTCGGTCGCTTTTGGGGTACTGCTGAGCAAGGTCCCTCCCCCCCAAAAAAACAGAAACAAAAACGGGACGGCGTCATGGCGTCCGATGAATAGAAGGTCTCTTTATGTGGTATTCTCATCCTTCCGGATAACTTACCAAAATGGCCCGACGGAAACAGGGTGACGTCCAAAGAACGAGGGGTCCGGGGTACGATGACACGCGGATACGACGAAATTTTAACCAGCTGGTTGTTCGCTCAAGGACTGCACTCGTAGGGGAGCGTTATTGACAACGCATGGCGTCTGTCGTACTCGTCGCCGGGCGGGGACCCGCAGGGGACCTACGCTTTTCCCTCCTGCGCTTTCGTGCTGGAGTCATCCGACGGAACCAAAAGGAACAACTTGCCTAATAGCGGCCGTTTTTTGGGTGAGAGACACGTCATACGCGGGGGCTGTCGGCCTGATGATATCTGCAGATAATCTGGAATACCCGGATTGTACCTGGAAGACTGGACAGCGCAATATCAGCTTTGCCGGGGCGTCGTAAACAACGGCAAATGGGGGCCTGCGTGAGGTATAAGATCCTCCTGCATTTTAGGATGTGTCCCTCCCATCCCTCCACATCCAAGCAACTCTTTTTATCCCCTTTTGATCACCACGTTATGCAGACCGTGAGTGGTGCTTTTCTTTCGCCCGCTGTCGACGACACGTTGGCCAGCCCTGTTTGACGCGTTCATGCAGGATATCTCCATCCCCGTTAACGAGGCATGCTGCTCCGGCGTCAAGACTTGCACTTGCAATTCTACGTAGGTCTCCGATTTCTCGCACCCAGTTAACTTCGTTGATCGTCTCTCCATCCTTGCTTGCAGCTGCAGCTGCAAGTGTGGTGACTGCAAGCACTAAAAACAAATCGCGCAGAAAAGACGTGCCTGATTCGTTTCCTTTATTTCACATGGTTCGTATTTGTAATGAGTGGGTGGGTAGACGGAGGTCCGTTCGGTACAAGGGCTCGGACTCAGTGTAGGCGGAACAGTGGCTACATGGGGCGTACACCTTGTCAGATCTAAGCTAACCATGTCATTGCACCGTACCTTCCCTCCATCGCCTATTGAGACTTTACCTCAGACATTCGGCCAAGGGGTCATTTCCTCTGACTTACCGGGGCTTATCTTGAGTGGCCGCACGGGTGACCGGGAGAACCTGATTCACGAAATTCGGACCATCATTCGGACACAATTGTTGACGATCGTGCATCCATCAATCCAGAGGGTCTACGTACATGCCTGGGTTCCAAAATGCGGGTGCAACTTGGATGGTTATCTGGCAGCAAACAGATATGTATAAGCCCCGTGATGCGATGGCCCTGAAACATGAAATCGTTTAGAAATAGTCTGGCCATTGTATCCAGCCCGGTCTAGTTTAGGGGCTTACGTCCTCAAAGTTGAAATATGATTTGAGGGAGGGAGTTTCAGGGAGATGAGAGATGACCAGATCCAAGGGGGAATGG
>JBBPJV010000460.1:0-22398 GCA_038088915.1 Sutorius aff. eximius
CCCCATCTCCATCCCCCTCCCCCCCTCCCAATCCCATCGACGAGTCCGAGCTTTCGGAACTCACAGACGACGACCACGACCCAAAGATCCAAAACGACACTCACCCGTCCCTCTCAGACGACGACGACGACAACTCACACAAACCACCACCCCGCTCTCGCAAGTCTGCCTCCACTCCCTCCGCCAACCCAAGGCAGCGCCAGCGCTCAGGCCATCCAAGAAAGTCCCTGACCGCCGCAACCTACGCTTCCAGGTCTGCCAGAGCACCCTCCTCCAGCAAGCGCAGGAAACGCGGCGGTCTCGTCCCCGCTCCCATGTGGGACTGGGCATACAAGAACAGCGCGACCGGCTCTCCCACCTCCACCCCTACCCCCGCACATCGTCTCTCCCCTACAGGCAATTCAACACCCCCACCCGGTCCAAGTCGTCCTCTCCACCCTGAATTCGATACCGACCCTCCCCCGCCCTCTAAACACAAATCCCCTAGTCCCTCCCCCGACGCCGAGGAAGAGGAAGAGGAAGAACTCCCCACCCCTCCTCGCGCCATGGAAGAGGAAGAGGGCGAGGATGCAGATCCTCACAAGGATCGCTCCCTTAATCGCAAACACCCCCATATTATCGACCCTGCCGGTCCCCGCAGACCCAATCGCCGCAAAAAAGTCATGGCCCCCGTGCCCTTTGATTCCTCAAAGATGCCTCGATCTAAGCGTGATATCGAGCACATACCAAGGATAACTCGCCATGCCAATGAAGAGGTACTCAAACGTATGTGGGAAGAAGGCTACAAGCTCTATGACTCAAATGCACCAACCCCCTCCGACGAAGATGGCGACCAGAAAGACCACACTTCTTCTAATTCAGACGAGGATCAAATGGACGTCGACGAGGACGAGGATGACGATGCCGAAGACCAGGCCCACATCTCCCGACTATCCCCAACCCATCTCACTCTCGACACCAATTTAAACACGCTTCCCCCTTCCACCTCTGCCATATATCCTGGTGCCGACAACCCATCCGTCCCACCCTCGATCCGTGCGTCGGCTGACCCAACCACCTCCCCTCCAGATGAAGACGTCCATCCTGGTACCATTCCACACCAGGATATCGACCAGGATCATGATCCAGACGCGCTTGATGACGACGATCACCATCCCGCCCCAGACCGTGATGTCGAGGCAGACGGTGACGAGGACGAAGACGCTCAACCAGAGGAACCCTCGCAACCCCCTTCCCCCACTCCGCTCGCAGAACCCGAGCCAGAGCCAGAGCCGGAGGACGAGGATCCGGACCTTCAGCCCGCCCACAGAGCAGAGGCACTTGACGTTCTGGCAATGATTGAACTCAAATTTGCGCTGTTGAGGGAGAGAGTCTATGTAGAAAAAATGGAGGGCCTGGCATGGGAAGAAGCTTTGGTTTGGGATGGTCAGTACATGTGGTTCTCGTGCCACTCGGCTGCATTCATCCCTATCACACTAGGTACACATCCGGAACTCCATCACTTGCATAGCGAACTCACGAAACGACGCGATAAACGATTGATGCTCGCGTCAAAGAAGCGGACATACGAAATCGAGGCAGCCACACGCAAGAGACGTGAAGAAGAGACATGGTGTTGGGAGGGTTGGGATGTGAGTATGATAGAGCAAGCCACTCAAGTGTGACTCTTGTTCTCCCTCGTTTCTGCGCGCATACATGCACTTTGCCAATCCACCCTTGCTTTCCACAGATCGCTCGCACCGAACTTCAGACCGAGATGATCGCCGAGACAAACAGAAAGAGGCGCAAACTTGAGAGAGAGAGGAGGACAGTTGAACGACCTGCGGCTGGTACGTATGCGAAAGCCCTTTGCGTCCGTTGGTGAACTGACTCGTCTTCAGCTCGTCGTATTCCCAGCGCAATCCTCAACCCCCCGCCCGCGCCTACCCTCCGGCAAATTGCAAATACCTTCCCTCTCCCATCCCACCTCTCGTATCTTGTGGCAAACAAGAAGCTATCTTATGCCAAAGGTCTCAGTCTTTATCCGGGTCTTGATGGATTGAGTATGCCCGCCACTTCTTAGCCGTGAATCAACACAATTGACCTGATGTGTGTCGCCGCAGGTGGAACAACGGCCTACCCTGATCTCTTAACGCTCGCCCCCCATGATATAGCAGCCGATCTAGAGTTTCTCTTTCAGCACCGGAGGATGGGGTATGGATTTGGGATGGGATTTGGTCCTCCAATGGGCGTTCCGATTGGCGTTGGCTATAACAGCACCCCATCCGGTTTTGGTCCTCCACCCGTAGGCTTCGGAGGACCCCCGTCAAACCCAGGATTTGGGGTAAATGGGCTGGGAATCGGAGGTCCCGCGGAGACCTACCCCGCAAGTTCAGGTCCCGGCATTGCTCCTGGCAATAATGCCACTCAAATGGGAGGACCACCACCATTCACACTTGGTTCCGGAGCCGGACTTGGTCCGCTCGTACCACCCGTACCGGTCTCAACACCGTTACAAAATATGCCAAACCCCATTGTTGGACCTGGGAGTATACCAGGACCAGGCACCGCGAATGTTGACGGGCCATCGTTCTCGCAACCGACGATGGGCGTATTTCAGGGTCCTCCTTCCATTGGAACGGGCCCAGCAGGGTATCCCCTTGGCTCGGGTGTGAGTGGAACGAGTATCGTGATCGGTCCCGGTGGCACGACGAGCACTCCAGTCATTGGCCCTGGAGGAGCGCGAATCCAACGTCCCTCCGGTTTCGTGGAACGAGAGCGAGAGCCCCCGAGTGAGAGGGGACGGGAGATGATCCAGCGAGATCGCGAAATACGGGAGCGAGAGCTCACCCCACGTGATCGGGAACTGGCGGTCCAACGCGAGAGAGAGTTGCGGGAGCGAGAAAGGGAATTTGGCCCTAACATGGGACCCGGATGTCTTGCCTGGGGTTCCAAACCTACGGGAGGCGCGGATTGGGATGCGCGACGCAGAGAAGAGAAGGAGCGAGTTGAGAGAAATGAACGCGACAGAGAGAGAGAGAGATCCCAGGTTCAATCGGTTGTCCCAACACCCACCCACCGTCATTTGCACCAGCACCTCCATCCTCATTCACACAGTCACCAGCTACAACAACACCCTGTCCAGCCCCACCCGGCCCATGCAAATCAATCCCATTCTCACCAGCATTCACAACACTCTTCGCACCGCCATCCTCATGGACAATATCCCCACCAGCATACCCAACACCAGCATGGGGCACCCCACGTGCCACCGCACCATCATGTAGGACAGCATCACCACCATAGGCACCACCACCATGTAGTACACCACCACCATTCTGGCACAAGTTCGTCCGGTCCTGACGGAACTTCTCCCCTTCCCCAAGGCTCTGCACCGGGAGTGCAAACAATGGAGATCATCAATCTCTCCGCGAACTCTTCTTCCAAGTCACATTGGAAGAGGGATGAAGCGAAGCTCGGTGGGGGTAGCATGCCCGGAAGTCGGCCTTCTTCTACTCACCCACTCCCGCCCCCGCACAATTATGATGAACGGGAAAGGGGAGGGGATCGAGAGAGGGAGAGGGAAAGGGAAAGGGAACGCGACCGACCAATGGCGACGCCTTTCGTCCTTGGACCGTCGCATCATACCATTTCCTCCACTGCTTCTTCCCCTCGACACGGCTGGACTCCTGGTTCAGGCGAGCCAGGCTCTGCGAGTTCGAATGTCCCACCTGCTCCATTCCCACTTGCTCCTGAGCGTTTCCACACTCCAGTACCACACCGTTTTTCAAACCCAACTCCAAATGGAATATTGCAGATGCCCCGCCCTCTGACAACTTCGCCTCCGCGTGTGCCCACCACATCCGTCTCAACAGGCTCGCCTTCGACCTCCGCGATGAACCTGCCCCCTCCATCCTCATCCTCATCCACCGGGGCCTTTCCATATCCACGCAAGCCTTCGCCGGCGCTGGCCAAGTTGAGTATGCCACCGCTGGGGTACTCTCCCCGTCTCGTAGGTCCAGGCGTCGTCCCACATACAGGTCCCGGTGTCCCTGGCGTCCTGTCTACCGCCAACAACGGGCCTGGCATGACGCCCTCTGGGATCCTCACGAGCGGACCTGGCGTTCCTCCAGGCCCGGGCATCGCACCTGCCCCTGTCGTTGGTGGCCCGCCTGGGGAGAGCGGTGCACCATCGCTCTTCCCGGGAAACCGGACATCACCATTGGTGCCGTACACGGGCGCACCTCCCGTTGTCGCGGTGTCCGCACAAAAAGTGGGTGTGGAACCATGATGTGTAGCTCTGCGGGGTAAACGTATCATAGGGCGTTTGGGGTCTTGTATATATTTTTGATTTTCTTTCCTTTTTTGTGTGGGCGTATGCAAAAGGAACGTCTT
This sequence comes from Sutorius aff. eximius, assembly GCA_038088915.1. Taxonomy (NCBI): domain Eukaryota; kingdom Fungi; phylum Basidiomycota; class Agaricomycetes; order Boletales; family Boletaceae; genus Sutorius; species Sutorius aff. eximius. The sequence continues at coordinate 4,375 of JBBPJV010000460.1, forward strand.
TGGTGCTTGTTTCCCTTCTTTGTTTCTTTTCTTTTTCTGCATCCGATAGACTGTTCAACGGATTGCATCTACACAGTACCTGTAAACGACATCGGGCTATGTGTGCGATGAATAATGGAATGACATTTACCCATGGTAGTGCAATCGATCGCAAAGGGTGCTGGTCGTGCTCTCTCTGCGACGGGCTGACGAGGCCCCGTCAAATTGTAGTGCCCAGTGGCTCCAGGTCGGACGAGCTTGATAAGCCCCACCTCGATAGCACCGTTCTGAAACACGGCAAAAGCATAAAAACGAATAGATACATTCCGCTGGGAGAAGTAGACTGACATGGCAGCAATATCCCACCCCATTATTAATAAAATACAACGGTCAGGGATTACACAGGTTGACAAGGACCATAGCGTGAGCAGAAGTAGGGTTTATTAATAAGACAAGAAACGGGTGCCTTTCCCAACCAGCGCGTTAGAAAGTGATCGTACACGACTGACACAAGTTCTCCGAATCAGAAATCCCCGAGGTCGACTTCTATGCTTTCTATCACGGAGGCTTCTAACGACTTGTCTTTCCGTGGTGACACTTGCGAGCTCGCGAGGGTCGATAGTGGCAGTGGAGATATAGGTCGTGGGCTTGGCCTTGATTGTGGTGCGAGGACGGGCGTTCCGGTCATATTCGGCGTCGTTGATCTGTCCCGCACAAGGTGAACGAATGCGGCGGCGTGACAAAGAGTCGCAAAACCCAAACCACGCAGAAGAGAACAAATACAAACCTGGATGCATCATTGAACGTCCTCGGTATGGTCTTCAACCTTGCACTCGGGTCAGATGGCGTAGCGACGCCAGAGCCTGCTGCATTCGCGAGCTTCCGTTCTCTTCGTTTTCGTTCAGCTTCCAATAATTCGGCTTTTCGCACAGCCTCCAGGTTTGCTTTACGATTTCGCTCGTTGACTTTGGCGAGTTTGTCAGCAAGTGATTCCTCCTCTTCTCGAGCACTTTGGACGACAGGGAGTTCCTTTAACTTTGCTTCGATGTCGGCAACTTCGACGTAGTCCAGACGTCGCAGAGCTAATGTCTTTGCTTGCATAAGGCGGGACCGTTCCATCGTAATAGCCGCTGCGCTCTGTTGTTGGTTAAACTGGTTCTTGCGTGCAACCATCGCCGTGATGTCACTCTAAATGATACCTCAGCATCATACTTGACTATCGAAGAGGACGCCCAGACCTCTGTCATGGGTTGTGTGGCCAGCTTGTGAAGCTGAGCAGCCTTCTTTTCCAGCTGCCGTTTAGAAGGGAGTCGCACTTCGTCCGCAGCACATGCTCTGCTCAGCCGATCAAACTCCTTCTACACTCTGCGGGATCAGAAGTGATGGTAGAGAAAGACAAAGTACACACCGCATCAAAAACTGCATTGGAGACTTTGTCCATATTGAACGCCTTGACCGACTTGCCATGTTTGAGCTCAAGGGTTTGGTTAACAACCCTTTCGTTGACTTTGTACGGTCGAGTGAGGTTGGCACCAAGATCTGGTAACCTGTTAGCGTAACAGTAGCGAAAGCTCTGAGTTTGACTTGCTTGTAACCTCGCATAGCCGATAAACCGGTTCGCTCTTCTCGTAACCAATCAGGTAACGTACCCAACCACCTTGGGTGAAGAGCTTTTAGCCGACCATGAATAGTAGGCGATGAATCGCACATGCCTTTAATATAGTCCTCAAACCAGGGCGCCATACAATGTTTGGCAAGCATATCCCGAGTAATTCTGCAGGTTAACAGGTCTGCAACAGTAATTGGTTGGTCGTCAGGATTAGGCTGTTTAGAGAACAATTTGCGATCCTTTTCTTCTTCCTCTTCGTACTTGGTGATTTGACCATCCTCTTCCTCGCCAGACGAGGTATCCATGTCCATAGGTGACGAGGAACGATCTCGCTTGGGAGAATCCGTGCGAGTCTAAGGGGCATGAGAGGCGAAGTTGGCATGCGCTGCCCATGCTTACGCGCTTCTTCTCGTCCTTTGCTTTACGTCGGGCTTTGAGCTCATCAAGCTTCTTCGATTTCTCCTTTGTGGCCCCTCTAGCAGCGTGTTGACCTACGAACTGAATGTTAGATATTGCCTAGTAAAGAGAAGACATTGTTAGCACGTTTCGCTGCCTTGGCCACTGTATCTGCATCAGCTGAGCCATTCTTTTGCTGCTTAATCATCTCCTGTAGTTTCCGTCTGTCTTGTATTTTCTGCATTTGTTCCAGTCGTTCGGCAAGGATATTCTCTCGGTCAATCTCAGACATGGCAAGTAGTCTATTCGGCACGACGTCGGTAACACGGAGAAGGTGTCAAAAACTACGTTGTGGTACCTAAAGTGAAACTCACCGTTCCCTGTCTGCATCGTCCTCATACTTGCCTTCCAAGGGAAAGGGATTGGACTCATCCTCTTCTTCGCTCTCCGGAGCATTTCCCGAGTCGCTGTCAGAAGCGCTAGCGAGTCGTTGTATAAAGAATGGTGTGAACTAGGTCCATGCATGTGCGTACCTCGATTTGCGCTTCTTGTTCCCAGACTGTTTCGCACCGCTAGCCTGGCGCTTTCGTTTCTTCTCGGTAGCCCCAGCGAGTTCAAGGAGTTCATCGTCAATGTCGCCATCAGAGTCAGACATGGTTAACGAGGAAGATCGAGAACGACGTCGAAGTAGGAGGACAAGCTGTTCGAGCACTCCATTATATGCTATGTCGCTGTTAGCATGTTTGATCGTGTTTGTATCCTGTGTTACCACGTGATGACATTCCAAATTGGGTAACCTGCGGTTCGACATAAATATCTTGAGTTTGTCAAATTGTCATAAATAATGCGAGGATCTGCCAACACTGACATCGACTTTCCTGACCTCTACGAGGCCAGCATTAGCGAGATCCAAGATGGCCTAGAAGGCGGTCGGTTTAAATCCACTCACCTCGTAAAGGTATAGCGAGCATCTTTGCTTTGCATCGTATCATGTAACCGTCGTAGGCATACTTGGCAAGAATCGAGCAAGTAAATTTGAAAGGTGCGGCCCTACACGCAGTCTCAGAGGTCAATGCTACCGCTCTGCACAGAGCCGAAGAACTTGACATTGAGAGGTCTGGGCATGGGAGTCGTGGACCGCTCCACGGCGTGCCCGTCTTGATCAAAGATAACATCGCAACAAGTCATGAGCTGGGGTAAGTTACTCAAGGTTGATAAGCCTATGAAATCAACTCTCAGCTCTCTTCCAATAGTATGAATACTACTGCTGGTGAGTACATCTTGTCTTGCGGACCTTCGTCTCTACAAACCCGCGATGCAAAGGTTCCTATGCGCTCGAAGGCTCTGTCGTTCCTCGTGATGCGTTTGTTATCTCAAAACTTCATGAGGCGGGCGTCATTCTGCTGGGAAAGGCAAGCATGGCAGAATGGGCGAGTTTCCGCGGTGAAAAGGTCCCCAATGGCTTTTCTGCCCGTGGTGGGCAGACCACTGCCCCTTACTACCCAAACCTCGACCCAAGTGCTTCCAGCTCCGGCAGTGCTGTTGCCTCGGCAGTGGGTCTCGCTACAGCCACCCTTGGCTCTGAGACGACAGGCTCCATCGTTCTCCCTGCCAGTCGGAACAACATCGTAGGCATCAAACCTACCGTTGGCCTCGTGTCGCGCTCCGGAGGTAAGGCGGTGACTCATATACGGATTGATCCTGTTAAGTGTAGCCACCATCAGTCATCCCCATTTCCCCTCACCAGGATACGGTTGGCCCCTTGGCTCGCTGTGTCGCCGACGCAGCAATCCTTCTTTCCGCGATTGTTGGGAACGATCCAACCGACAAGTGTGACATCGGTCTGCCTCCGCCTCAGGAATGGCCAGACTACAGCAAAGCGTTGAATACCGACGCGCTGCGCGGAAAACGGCTCGGGGTTCCGCGTGTTCTCTTCCAAAATGACGCCATCATCAACGACACGTTCGTTAAGTCACTTGTCATCTTCCGTGACTTAGGAGCGCACATCATTGACCCGGTGGACTTCCCAAGCGCTCGGGAGCTGAAACAATCAAAGGGAGAGGACACAATCCTGACGGTCGACTTTAAACCAGCCCTAAACAAGTACTTGGCAGAGTTGGTGGAAGTCCCCACCGGGGTGAGGAGTCTGGCGGATGTCATCGAATTTAACCTCGCGCATGCAGACGTCGAATTGCCATCACCTTATTATACAGATCAATCTCAGTTTGTCACATCCTAGGCTTCTCGTCAGTAATACTGAGGTCCTTGAAAGGTTACTTGCGTCTGAGGCAAGCCAAATTGACGAAAAATACTATGCCGCGTTGACAGAGGATTGGGAGCTGGGACGTACTCGGGGAATTGACGCGGCCCTCCAGGCCCATCAGCTAGACGCCTTGATCCTACCAACTGATAGTGCGCGCATATTCAGATGCTCCTATATGGGTTTGCTCTGATCGGTTTTGTCAGGTTTTGCGACGAAGCCCACTGGGGTCTCTGGTTACCCGATCATCTCTGGTGAGTTCAATGACAATATGCTGGAGGTCTCGCCCACCCAGGAATACCACGCAGTTCCCCTTGGTCATTACCCACAGGACGCGCAGCCCGTGCCTTTGGAACCTGCACCCCTACACAGTTGTACCCCGAACATGCCATTCGGCATCGCATTCATCGGGACATCGTACAGCGAGTACGAGCTCATTGGCCTTGCATATGCTTTCGAGCAAGCCACAAAGGCACGCTTACAGACAAGGGCGTACCCATTGGCGATCCCAGCCACTCAACTGAAGGATGTTATCTCGTAGTGGGGCTGGTCGCGTGTCATCCTATGAGGCCTACCTTATCGTGCCGGTTGCTTTATGCATGTATGCTAGTTCATCTGGGCTGTTCACAACGGCTTGGCAGGCATCGAAATTGCTTGGCTTGGCACTACCAAAAAGACAAGTTTGCTAGGTATGTTCTGCAAGCACGACTTTCTTTCTCTCTGCCTTGGGTTTGCTTTCTCCGGTGCGAGTATGCTTCCGCCGACGCTCTTCTTTGATGCGTTGAGCCTCAAGCATCGTCCGCTTGAGTTTTGATGCCTGGTACACAGGCTTGGGTAGATGCCGCGTTCTGGATTGCCTCAGACTTCGTCTGAGGGAAAGTCTCTCACGACTTACCGCGATATTCTGCCAACATCCTGATCGTGTTTCCACCGATCCTTGAGACTTTCACGGTACTCGATTGCGGCACGCTCTCGGGCTGTGACTATGCCGAGTTTTTCCGAAGCATTTGCTTTCCACACCCTGACGTTCCCGTCATCCGATCCTGAAATGACGAATCGTGCGTCTGAACTGAATATCGATGACGATATCCTACAAAGTGCGTGAGGGAAACGTTCGGCAAGGATGGGAAAGAACTCACCTCTGCATTCGCTTGGTGTGATACACTTCTGGCCGTGTACCCCGTCCCTCCTTCCATATACGTAACGTTCGGTCCCACCCGCCACTCACAAACTCAAGGCCTGTAGGGCTCCAATCACAGCTCATAACAGCCGCAACATGCGCCTTGTAGATATGCGTTGGGGTCGACAGGTTTCGGACGTCGAATGTATATAGGTTGTGGTCTTCTGATGCCAGTAAAACAGACGTAGGGGACGTTGGCGACCACGACAGCGCATTGCTTTGCATCTGCATGATAACCCTCCGTTCGGCCTTACCAGTACGAATGTCATACAGCGTGAAACTGCGGTCGGAACCTATGCTTCCAAGCACAGACGCTTCAGCGAGGTTGAAACGCACCGAGGTGACCGTTTCAGTGGCTGTTGGGAAAGTGAGGTCGGAGATGGCGGCGCTCCTGGAGGAACACGATCAGCAGTAAGCAAGCAACATGGCAGAGGATAGTGACTTGTTCTCGTCCCATATTTGGACTATATTCGACGCTGTAGCAAACAGGGGATCTGCTCTGTGATGGTCGATAGAGCTACGGGATCACATGAGTGGAAGAGCCTCGCTGGTCGGTAGAAACGCACTTGAAAGTTGATTTTCCGGAAAAAACGCTAAGCGGTTTTTGCTGCCAGACTGACCCTTAGCCGGAAAAGAGAATGGGCATGGAAGAATACCGACCGAGGTCTGCTCTCGTGGTGAAGCATCCCAAAGCTTGATGTTACAATCTACGCCGCAACTAAGCAGTCTGTCGCGATCTGCGAAGCAGAGTCCAGATACTTTTCCCTTGTGTGCGTTCTGTACCTGATGTAATGACTTTTTCTCGGCAATGTCGTGCACGATGACGCCTGTAACCTGTTAGTCTACAGCTGGCAGATTGCATAAACGACTCACCGCCATCCCAGCTACCGCTGGCAAGGATGTTGACTGTTCCCGGTTTCTTACAGAGGACCTCGACGGCATCAACGTGCCCTTCCAAACTTGCGATGAAAGGCTTCGCAAACATCCTGTCCATTTTGGCGGCATTTAGAGCACGCATCCGCTCGCGTGCCCGCGCAAACGGATGGAGCAAGGGGTCGAGGTTACGCGAGGTCGGGGTTGGGTCTCCATGCCGCGCTGGCAGATGCACAGAAGGTGCATGCTGAAGAACAGATATTCTCTGAACTGGGTGTGATTATGGCTATGGCTAGGCAAGTCAAGGTGATACATACCATCTGGTGCGGAACGAACGCGGGTGGGAATTTCGCGGAGAATCTCATCTGACTTGTTATGGACGGTCTTGTTTCAGCTCATCTCGCAGTAGACTATCATAGGTGACGTTCAGAACAAGAAAAATACCAGTAGTATCCATATCTCGCATGAGAACTGACTCGGTAGATGTGGCAACGCAAACAACACAGGCCTGTCGATTCCGGTGAGTAGATGTTTCGTTATTGATTGTGCTCCAATGGTTACCGAGATAGCTACAGCCGCAATGATGTAGCAACGGGGTGCACAGACATGCTGGGTCCATCCTTCGTTGCTCTTTCCCATCATCGTGGTCCGCCTTTTCACGTCTCGAAGTGACAGCCTCCCCCACTTCCAGCGGCTCGTCTGCCATCGTCCCTCCTTGAGGCCAGTGTGATATGATCCTTCCCCCCCTCTCGGCTTCATCCCTATGAACCAGCTGAACCTCGTATGTCTATCGCTCACCCCAAATCTCCGCTGTGTCGGCTTTACGCTCGGGCAATTTGAGGCCCTCATTATACCCCCCGTCATTGAAGTCATTATGTCGTTATTCTTCATTTACTTGTACTCCGGTCCCGCAAGGCAAGTATTCGAAACATCCTGGAGTACCGAACCGTTTCATGTCGTATGACAGGCGAGCACAAATCCTCCTTGCAGCGGATGGCATTCTGTATTTCATATGGGCACTGCTGGACATGCTCTCGCACGTCATCCCCGCGGCGAGGATATCTCTATCTATTTTTAAGGCTCTTGATTTTCTTGTCGGTACGTCCGTTCGAGCCCCCTCGGCCACCCCATGATTGGAGTACACAAACAGGAGCCGTGTCATTCACTCCCATCCTTGTCTATTCGATCTATCTTTATCAACTGAGTCTCCATCATTTCATACCCACCCTTCCTCGCAAGCTTCAAGGATATCTCGAAATTTCGCTGCCCATCTTGTTGGGGACAGCAATAGCCATCAACGAGGTGTCATCGTTTGTTGGAACATATCTTGGTACGTCTTTGGTTGTTTCCACGGGTTGGGCGCGCTTACAAAAAACTTTCCAGGGGTAACTGCCGATCAACATCCGATTGTGAAGTTTACGCATAACAGCGAGTCGCTGTGGTATTCTTTGAGTCGGTCATCTCTCGTGGTATACACGATCCTTCAGTTTCAGTTCTTTCTCCTTGCGTTCTCTCGCCTTTCCAGGGCAATCCTAGACCAAAGGCGGATAGAACTCACCCACTCTGATGAACATCACTACTTTCACGGTATCACCTGGATCACTACTGGCATTCTCGTCGGCGTCGTTGAGACTATTGCCGGATTTGCCGAAGTTAGTTTTGGGTTAGCATTGGCTCGCAGGATACTCCGTTCAAGCGCGCGAGCCATTCTCATGTACGGTTTACTCAAAGGGTGCGCTGTACTCGCTATGTGTCTTGTGACATCGGCCTGACCTTTTAAAACAGCGTCGACGTTGCAGAAAATTTTGAAACCCTCAGAGATGAACTGCGTGGCGTGTCCCATATCAGCCGACGCATCTCTCGCATCCTTGGCATCCATCCTTCACGGGCAAATATGTTCCAGCGCATCTCCCAGTCATCTGCCGAGCGAGCACAAGTGGATGAACGCGCACTGGTTTCAGCCGAGAAACAATCCAGAAACCAGCGTGTCACCGTTCACTATGAGAAAGGACAAGCGCCTGTCTTACAGATTCGTTTTTCCACGCTTGATCTTCCCGCGCCGGCTGTGCTTGCAGAGGCGGTGCAGCCGAGGCGGAGATCGCTATCTGGATGGATCGGAGGACGTGCAGGTGGTAGCAGCCATGCGCAACAGCAGGGTGGGAATGTCTCGGATGAGATGACAGCCACGCGAAATGCGGCGCTTGAAACACGCAGGGCGAAATCGGCGATATCACCTACTGGTTCGAAACACCACATACCCCTCGACTGGATCCGTCCGCCCGATGGGGTCCGTACAAGACAAGAAAGCGGAGGAGCGGACTCAGACAATCTGAGCATCGTTCGAGAGCTCGAACGCAAGTTTCCGAACCTCCCTCCGCGCGTAACGGGAAGATACCGAGGATCGATCCTGGGTGAAAATTACGAAGAAGATCCATTCCCTGTCGTCGGCATCTCCCGCCAGTCTAGCTTGCGTCGAGACGGGCCGCAGAGTCCGAGCGAGGAAGGCAGTACCTCTGTCGCACTTAGCTCAAGTGGCTCGATCAAGCGAAAGCCGGCGCCGCCCCTGCTCGAGAACATTTCAGAACGGCGTAAGCGCCCTGCATCCTCATGGGGAGGGTTGACCCAGGGTACGGTCAACCAACTTGTGGGATCTCCCGTCTTGTATACCCCCACGGAATCCACCACCACCCACGGCCCAGATTCACCACTTACTGGAGAACCCACCACTCCCAGATCACGGAGGATGACGGCCCGCAATATGGTCAGGAGAGTTAGTAGAGCCATGAGCGACGCGAGCATCCGTTCTGCAGAATGGCTTGCCTCTGCAAACTCATCCCGATCGGCCCGAACACCCCTCACCGTGATGGATATCGAGATGTACCGCAGAGGCAACATAGGACCTGGGTCAGCTCGTCCCAAGTCCGCAGTGGGTGACGCTTTGTTGGCTGATGCGAATCCTCCCCCAATAGCGAGGAGTTCCACGGACGAGGCTAGGGCGAATTGCAATCCGTATCGCGCCCACACTGCCACCTGGATTAGTATCGGAGAAATACCTGTGCAATCCTCTACACCTACGACCGCCAGATCTGGGTCACTGTCATATGAGCCAGCGAATCTGGACGAGGCCCAGCCAGGGCAACGGACGTCGATGGTACCAGGCTGACCAGAAAATTGTCCAGAACTCTGTCTTTCTGAGTGATTGATGCTTGAACTTGCAAACGTTCTAATGTGTAGTAGTAGTGTCAGTCTCTCATAGATACGGATTTCCGCGCGTCTTTGTTGTATCCGTTTCGCTAGCTTTCTTATAGCAATCCATGACCTTTTTGAAGATCCAGACAGGCGTAGCGGAGAGCCATTATTGCAAAGTGATAGACAAACAAGCATACAGTCTGATAGCCGAACAACAGCTTAGTTCTGATGAACAGTTTCAGCGGCAGGTGGAAACAAATCGGCGAGGACAGCTCACCTCTGGTATTCTAAATATTGTGATTTCCTGCGGCGTAGCCCATGATCAGACACAGCCGGCATGAGGAAAAGGACGGCCAACCTGTTGTTTAAAGTAGCGACGATTTTCTTCGTCAATAAGTACCAGGTTGAGGTAATACCGTATACTGAATTTCTTGTTGACGTCACGGAATGTGGGGGTAAGGTCGAAACCTCCGAGGAATAATCGAATAGGTATGGTTTCACCTGGACAACGAACTCCTTGGGACGCTACGTTTCCAAATCGAAAGAACACCTACCCCGAACCGGCGCTCCATCCATGATTTCAAACTTTGTGATGGTCTCGCTCTCGTTATACTGATTCGGCGGTGAGCCCGTCGTCTCGCGCCTTATGATCGATAATTCCATGTGTTTGATCTTGATTCGAACGAGCAAAAAGTAAATCTTGCCAACGATGACGTCTTTCAGATGGTACCTGATGACTCTTGGTCATGGGTTGACTCGCGCGAGAAGCGGAGGGACTTACTTTGACTTATTGTACTCAAATTCGATGTGTAGACAGTCTTCGATACCCACTTCCATCCTGATCGCGTTATTGCTGTCAGGCGGCATACGGTAGGAGTGGACCCAAATGTCTTTCTCTTTCGTCACGTCCGCTATCCGTCGCGAGACCGTCACTCGTATGAAGTATCTTGTCCAACTTCAGAAGACGTGCGACGGCCTGGAACACGATTCAGACTGACCGTAGTTTCACGTTGATACCCTGATAACTCTCAAACTGTTTCTCCACGTTTTTGAAGAGAAAGTCAAACGTCTGGGCCTGTCGCAGCTCTCCCGGCGACGCTAGTTCTTGGGAAAGCGAGAGGAATTCGTGGTGGTTCCCCCGGTCATAAAAGAGTTCTACGCCAAGTGGATGAAGGAAGCTGCGAATACCGGAACGACAGAGACATGCCTATCGTGCCCACGAACTCGACTTTGATACCCTCATGCGTCATCTTCTTCCCATCGCGTACGCGTATCGTGACCTGTGAGCGTATCGGACACGCTGTTCTTGGGAGCGAAGCAAGGCCGAAGACGAACCTGACCGTTGACCGAGTCACCGTCATAGTAAACGGGACACTGGGTAATCTTGTCTTTGTCCCCCTTCGTATCCACCTGTTTCCGCAGCTCCTCTCCCTCGAGCTGAATGTTTACGTCGACCGGAGACGCGAAGAAGTAGGCCATGCCGGAAACTGAGCCGTTCGGGGTGTCGAAAAGGGCGTCACCGGGCCTTATAGAGAGGTATGTTACTGCGGGTTCCTTGTCGCGGACAACAAACGACTCTGTCCCGGACTGCTCTTACGGCTAGATCACGTGCCAAACCAATTCCATCTTTGCATCCAAGTACTCCTGGTATCCTCAACTCTGGTGCGATAACTTCGCCGTGACGCTTTGGAAGTTCCAGAACTCTACTAATCACCACCTCTCGAATTCAAACCTGGTGTGCATCTTCGTCACTATCTCCAAAAAGTCTGGTTCATTATCAGGGATGATATGTCCTTGTCGGACAAGGAAATCGATTACAACTGCACGTAACAGTCAAAATTTGCAATACAAAGGTGACCATTCAACCCACCCAGGGCGCAGTTGTCTTTGAACAACCCTTGCTTCATTTTCGTGATGACTTCGTCTAACGGCAACAGCTAATGCGTTTCTCTTAGCCGATCGACCAACCGACGCGTGAGTCTCCAACTTTGTGCGAACTTACATCAAAAGATTCTACTTCTCCGTCTAGCGGCTTTGGTTGGAACAAGGTGGGATCCGCATCAGGGGGCACCTTGAGATCATACACGTACCTTGTCCAGTACAGATGAGTGAGCAAGATACAATGAACAACGACTCACTGGACTTCAGGCTGCAGCCAACCTTGCGTGGTTCTGCAAGTGGGTATGATCCAGCGATATGAATGCGCGCCAGTCGCCGAAGGCTACATACTCACCGGAACCAGTAGCTGACCGAACCTGCGCACTTTGCATGTGTCCTTACTATGTTTTCATCAATGCTTGCTTCTTCCATAGACTCTTTGACGAGAGTCTGAAAGACGGACATCCCACTTGGGATGCCACCTCCAACACTGTTGTCCAGATAACCCGGCCACCTGAGCAACAACACATATATGACAAACAGCATCGAGAGCTACCATATGGAAACGCACGTCTGCTTCGTTCGGGACCGAGTTGGGGTCCAGATGCGCACGTTGGTACCGTCCGCATCCTCGTGGTAGATCGTCATATGAACACCATGTGTGGGGACCCCAAATAGCGCACATGCAGTGCGTTCCATCTCGAATAGATAGTTACTGGTATCAGCATCATGCTTCTTTGCATCAGGATTGTGCGAGAGGTGGACGCCGAATGGGTTGCGATACACCGCATACAACTCATCCCTCCATTTTTTGGGTCCGATCACGTCTTGAAAGAGATAACCACTGTCGCGCCATCGTTCACAGAGCCTCTTCATAACGTCTGTGCGCTTGGATGGGGTATTGATGGAGGGATGAAAGCTAACGCGGTATCTTGATCCTGAGCCTGTTCGCTCGGGGACAACAAAAGTACCGTCTGGTTCTTGGCGTAGAGCGTCAATTATTTCTGGCCTCAGCAAGCCAATGACGGGGCTGTTTGGAGATGGGGACAGTGACCATGGTACAAGGTGGTCTGGCCGGGATGATGCAACGGGATCATCCGTACCATGATTGGGGGGGAGATGGAAGTTATTGCACTGGTTGACGAGGTCGAGAAAAGACAAGTTCAGTCTTGAATCTCGGTTCTGGTTGCCTCCCATTGCTGGTCGTTGCTAACGATCCCGGATCGGTTGTGGATGTTCTTCGTCAATCGATCGCAGTGCGTGACCAGTCACCATAATCCGATTAGTTGAGATCCGAGTTCCCGAATCATACTCTTCCTTCAAACCCGATCCCCCTAGTCGATAGTCCCGCATAGTCCGCCCCCGTTGATAGAAGGAATGTACGCACACGAAACAAATCCTACCCAGTACCGCCTAGGTTACAATACCCCTATATGACATGCGCCAATCGAGGAGCTAGGAACCGGCGCCACCTTACCGCCATCCGGCCCTCCCACCTTCTAACGGCATCATGAATGTATCATGCTACAACGCTTCAGATGAAGGATATTGCAAACGCCGCGCCAACCTGTGATTCGCCACTCGTGACTGACCCCACACCATATTTTACCAAACACTGTACCACCCACTAAAATTGAATCTTACTAACTACACCCTCTTTCACAACTACGTGCATGGTGAAAATAGTCAAACCCGTAGTTCACTCAGACTGCTCCCAATAATCCATATAGGCAGTGCAATGAAGACAAAATGTGTATGTGTAGTGCCTAACTCATGAAATGGCACTCATTGTGTTGAATGTGCATTATATTAGTAGCTCTTCAACTCATCTACTGTAGCAATGCAGTGTACTATAAAGTGGACTATATCATGTGACACACTTGCTGTGGATTATGAATGCCCTGCTCGCAATTTCTTCCATCTTCTCACTTTATTTATTTATTTTTTTCTCCTCGCACTCACGGCCGCAGTTGCGCGCCGACTTGCATGCTCGTAGGTCGAGCTTCCTCCCACGATCACGGAACGAAGAAAGTAGAACGACGTGCTCCGTCGTCTGGGACCCCACCACGCGCCATCTCCCACCTCTCTGGGTGTGGCGGTACCAGCACTGCCACCTCCCATGTCTGGCGTCGAAGGGCGACCCCGGGGTTCTCCGAGGGAGACCCCACGTACGGGACGTGGTAAGTCTTCTCGATTATCGTAACTTAGTGCAAATGACTTCGATATGACCAGGCTACATCAGAGCACCCAACCTGAAGTGCTGAAAAAAATTTTGAAATTTGAATTCTGATTAGGAAGGTGCTCGCCAAGTCGCTTAACCCATTCATTTTGTTGGCCGCCGCCTAATTACAGGTCCTGGAAGACCTGAAGATAGTTGTTAAACAGTAACGTTATAATACTGCTCTGCGGGTAGGCTAGGTAGGCTATGTTCCCTACCCTGACGGTGGCGTCGGTTTTCCCCCGCTAACATTCTCACAAATAGCCCGCGAGCGGCGACTGTCAAAAACTTCACATTGAAACCCCTACTTTCCGACGTAGTGTGATGATAGATGGACGAGAATGCAGTGTATGATGACATGCCGTATAAACGAACACGACCACAACCCAACTGAGGATTCCTCTCATCTGAGCATCAACACCGCATCAGCCATCGATGGGATTCTTGTGATGTACGTCACTTGGACGGAATCCCACCGTTGAACTAGTACAACGTACGTCGTGGTGGCATTGTTGGACTTCAAGAAGCGACAACAAGTGAGCCCCTCTTACCGTCGAGGTGGTAAGTATTTGTTCGACCTCAGCCTGTTGTTCCGTGACCAACACGCTTGAGTGTAACATGCAGAAACCTTCCTGCAGTGCTATTTTTGGGAAGTCCATAGCATCTCATTCATCCGTAACACCGAACCCGGTATGGTCGGCGGCGTTCGTACACCGAGCGCGGAAACTTTTTAGATCATCCTGACAGAAATGGTGCAGATGGCAGGCCAATGTTAAATCGTGGGATGACCGTCACATCGAGTCCCTTGCATGCTGGACAGGTGGTTGTCTCGCATCACCCAGTAACCTTCCCTTCATCTACACTTGAGTTGGTAGGGCAGACTATAGGGCTATCTCCGCAGCATGATTGCGCACAGATTGGTGTTCTACAGAATGTCACAAAACCGAGCCAAGTCACAGACATCGTCCCCCCGACGATCGGCTAACCTCTGATATTATTTTTGATCAACTCTCCAGTCGGGCACCATCAAACGTCTCAGGCACTGCCAACCAATATTGTGGCCGGCCCTTTTCAGTGACAGGCTGTCCAGTTCCCGGCGCGGTGACCACTAAATTGTCAATCTGACATGTAATTCCGCGGTGCTATACCCGAGCATAATATGTTGTTCATGAATGTCAACGTTGCACTCCCGACCAGGGGGGTGAGCAAATAGAGGATACCCATGAGAATGAGCACCCAACGTGATACGACAATTTCACAGCTTTCATGCAGTGCAACGGGAGTAGCATTAGCTGTATCATTAGATATAACATCGCAGCAAGGTGGCCCGACGATCCTTGGATCGAGCAAACTTTTCATTGAAAAACGAGATGTTGGAACGTTGCTTACGTTGATTGGAATATTGCATTAATCCAAGGGCCTGGTTGTTACGGCTGTCTGATGAGTTTGATGAAACCATCAAGTATCCAGTCGTTGCCGGCGCGAGAACTCGAGGAACTGGCTGGCATGTGAAAGGCCTGTCAATGTTACACGTCGCGATGTGATGTCTGACATGACACGACAATATCACAAACTCAGATACCAATAGTATGGTGAACGGTGGCAAAATGAGGGCACGATGAACATTTGAACTTGGGACTCTCGTCGTGAAAATGCAGCGACCACCGTGGAGATGCGTGATACGACATTGCACCGCATACTTGATTTGTTTGGCTATGCTGAACACCGCTGCGGGCTGTGCAGTGATTTCTTGTTGTCCTGTTGTGGGAAATCCATGTGATAGGTCCTTGTCCAAGGCCATTGCGATAATAAAATGAGACGGCAACCAGCCCTGCCACTTTCTCAGCTTTCTTTCGGCTCCCTTTCTTACTTCAGGCAGGTCCTACCAATCGTCTTTACCATCGCTGGTCACCGCTGGACGTGTCCTCGACTTTACCATGGCCAACAAACGATTCTCTGGTTTTGACTTCAAAGATCGCAATCCTTTTGTGGACCAGAACCCCTTCATCGACCCCAAGCCCGACTACAACCACGCCGGTGCATCCATCGGGGTACCCCTCCACAGGAACAAGACCGAACGTGATAGGCTGCAGGGTATTCAGCAAACCTGGATCAATGGAAACGCTCCAAAGGGCCCGCAGAAACCTCGCACCCTTCGTCAAAGATTCGACCTATGGATGATTAACGAAGGAGGAAAGCGACTATTTTTCTTCTCGTGGATATTCTTCCACTGTCTGGTCATTGCCTTTGGTTTCATGAACTATCAACTAAGTGACGACCTAACCAACGCTCGTGCCACCTTTGGCATCACTTATCGTTAGTATTTCGTGCCTCATTTGGGAGTGAACGAAGACTTGACATTTCCGTAGCTATCGCTCGTTCTGCTGCTCTCGTGTTGCACACCGATATCATCTTCATCCTTTTGCCTGTCTGTCGTAATTTCATTTCTCTTCTCCGTCGGACGCCGTTGAATCAAATTATTCCCTTCGACAAAAATATCACCTTCCACAAAGCGACAGCGTGGTCCATTGTCGTGTTCACGGTGATCCACATCGCCGCTCATATGCGCAACTTCCAAGAACTCGCCATGCTGGACCCCAATGCTAAGACTACTGGTCAACGTATCCTGGTCTTTTTACAGGCAAATTTCGCCACTGGCCCTGGGGCTACAGGATGGATTATGACCGCATGTCTTGCAGTCATGGTCTGGTTCGCTATGGAGAAGCGCCGTCGTGCCAACTTTGAGAGGTTCTGGTACACCCACCACCTCTTCCTTGTCTTCTTCCTCGCATGGCAATTCCACGGAATGTGGTGCATGATCAAGCCCGACAGACAGCCGTTCTGTTCATTCAACAGCATCGGGGTGTTCTGGGTGAGTTCAGCGTCTTCCCCAACATCTTGTCCCTCATAATCCTTTCCAGCGATACTGGTTTGTTGGTGGGATCATTTGGACTTTTGAGCGCGTCTTGCGCGAAATTCGGTCTCGTCACAAGACATACATTTCCAAGGTCATCCAGCACCCTTCAAAGGTTGTTGAAATCCAGATCAAGAAGGAGAAGACGACGACTCGCGCCGGACAATACATATTTATTTGCTGCCCAGAAATATCGTATTTCCAGTGGCATCCTTTCACGCTTACCAGGCATGTAATGTCTCGTCCGCCCTGATTGGGTCCTTCTGACATTTTTACAGCGCGCCAGAGGAGGACTACATCTCGGTTCATATTCGTGTCGTCGGCGACTTCACTACGGCACTCGCTAAGGCCCTTGGTTGCGATTTCGATTCCAAGAAGGAGAAGGAGATAAAATCTTCTGGCGGTATGGTGATCGGCACCAATACGAATCCTCCCCTTAACCGGACGCTGCCCCGTGTCATGGTCGATGGTCCATTTGGTAGTGCCTCGGAGGACTTTTTGAACTACGAGACAGTACTGCTCGTTGGTGCTGGCATTGGTGTCACTCCGTTTGCCTCGTAAGTCCTGGCCTGTTGTTAAGGAGTCCAGATGATATCGACTTTATCATAGCATATTGAAATCCATCTGGTACCGCATGAACAACATGAACAACTCGAAGCCGACGCGCCTCTCCAAAGTTTACTTTACTTGGGTCATCCGTGACTTTGGCAGCGCAGAATGGTTCCATTCCCTCTTGCAAGCCATTGAAGAACAGGATACTCAAAACCGCATCGAGATTAACATTTACCTCACGGCCAAAATTAAGGAGGACGATGTGAACAACATCATCGTGAGTTCTCCGCATCTGATGTTTCTGATCCGCCAAGCGGACTGACATCGTGACCTATCCGCACGTCCTTTGCCACCGCATCCGTTATTCAGGTTCAGGATGTCGGTGCAGAAAAAGACGCGATCACGTCACTGCGCGCTCCAACTCATTTCGGGCGGCCGAACTGGGATAAAGTGTTCACATCCCTTGTTGACAAGCACCCCGATACAGACGCTGGCGTGGTACGTTGCTATCCTCATACAAGTCCGCAGCATGTCACCCTAACATCATGGGTGCTCCTCTGCAGTTCTTCTGTGGACCTCCCGTGTTGTCCAGGCAACTCCACCAAATGTGTAACAAGTACTCGGACCCCAACGCCGGTGGGACTAGGTTTTTCTTTGGAAAGGGTACGTTTCCTAATGGGCTTTTCGCCTCTTGGTCTCTAATGTTATTGTTCTTGCCATCACCTTCTATCAAACAGAGAACTTTTAAGGGGTGAGATCATGCACGTGCAACCTGCCCTATCTATGCGTCGGTTGGCTATGTACTTGTGTGTTGATCCATGCTGAATGCCCCTATGTCCGTGATGTCTTCACCCTCCTTCTGTTCCCGGGCGTCCCTGCGTTGTTTACGGTCCTTGTGTTTGTGGTGTCATAGTAAAGCTGGGTCGGCTGTTTCTCGGTGCTGTATTGCTGCGTATTCCACAAGATTGCTTCGATG
>JBBPJV010000461.1:0-22196 GCA_038088915.1 Sutorius aff. eximius
TGGACCCAGTCAAACTCGACGGGATAAGCAAGTGGCCCACACCTCAAACTCTTACCCAACTTCGCTCATTTTTGGGTTTTACCAATTATTACTGGAGATTCATTCCGGATTATTCTAACCTTGTATGCCCACTCCTCCTCCTTATCAAGAAAGACGCACAGTGGGAATGGGCCGACGAACAAGAACAAGCTTTCCAAAAGCTTAAAGGGGAGTTTCAAGCCGAACCTGTCCTGATCCTTCCAGATGTCTCCCGGCCATTTGCCATCGCTTCTGATGCTTCCGTGTTCGCATCCGGAGCGGTCCTCCTCCAAACGGATGCCAATGGAGACTGGCATCCCATCTCTTACTATGCCAAGTCATTCTCTGATGCAGAAAGAAACTATGACGTTTACGACAGAGAACTTCTCGGCATTATCCACACCTTGAAGGAATGGCGCCACTATCTCCACAGTGGTTCATTCCCCATCCAGGTTTTTACCGACCACAAAAACCTGTTGTACTTTAAACAACCACAGCACCTGAATCATCGACAAGCATGCTGGCTTCTCGACATCGCCGACTTCGACCTGAAACTTATCCACATCGAAGGAAAACTCCTTGTAGGCCCCAACGCGCTGTCTCGCCGTCCCGACCTATTTCCCACTGGAACTGACAACGACAGGGTAGCATTGCTACCACCCTCCCTCTTTGTCAACCTTATTGACACCACGCTGGTTGACAAAATCCGACATTCCTCCCTGACCGATGACGTTGTCCTTCAACACTTGCAACGTATCGAAGACCTCCCGGCACCCCTTCGTGGCCGCCTTGCTGATTTCCAAATGAATAACGGCATCCTCACCTACCAAGGGCACACCTATATCCCTCCGGAACACCGACACGCCATCCTCACGCGATGCCACGACCACCCTTCGGCAGGTCACCCTGGATACTTAAAAACCCACCAACTAGTAGCGTCTGAATGTTGGTGGCCCGGTCTCACCTCTTATGTCAGAAACTTCGTTGCCGGTTGTGCTCCGTGCCAATCAGCCAAAGTCAACACTCACCCCACCTGCCCACCTTTGTCCCCCATCCGCTCCTCAGCCCAACGTCCATTCCAGCAACTGTCCTGTGACCTCATCACCGGCCTTCCCCCTTCTGGTGGTTTCGATGTGCTATTGGTCGTGGTCGACCATGGCCTTACAAAGGGGGTGATTTTGTGCCCCACTACCTCCTCAGTGTCCGCTGAAGGAATAGCGGACCTTTTTTTCCACAAAGTGTACAGACGCTTTGGGCTCTATTTGAAAATTATCTCCGATCGAGGTCCTCAATTCGCATCCGCTTTCGCCAAAGCCCTAGGAAACCTGCTGGGTTACGATCTCGCCCTCTCCACCGCATACCATCCTCAAACCGACGGTGAAACCAAGAGGGTAAACCAAGAAATTGAGACCTACTTGCGCCTCTATTGCAGTAGTTCTCCATTCACCTGAGCCGAATCAATTACTCACGCCGAGTTCGCCCATAACCACAGACCCCACTCTGTCACCGGAAGATCACCATTCTTCCTGATGATGGGATATGAACCCATCCCTCTTCCATCGATCCTCAAATCATCATTGCAAACTCCCACCGTAGACATTCGTATCAAGGCTCTGCTAGCAGCACGTGACGAGGCACTAGCAGCCCATGAACTTGCCCGACAAGTCATGTCCAATAGGAACCGTTCCAAATTCCGTCCATTCCAAAAAGGAGACAAAGTCTGGCTGGAAGCCCGAAACCTGAAACGCTCCATCGCCTTCCCGAAGTTAGCCCCGAAACGGGAAGGACCCTTTACCATTACCCAGGTACTGTCCCCGATATCGTATAAACTCCGCCTCTCCAGTACCTGGAAGATCCACCCAGTCTTCCATGCTTCTCTTCTTTCCCTGTATAGAGAAACGGAAGTCCACGGCCCCAATCTGACACGGAAGCCCGTGGAACTTGTAGAAGGAGAAGAAGAGTTTGAAATTGAAAAGATTCTTCGGCATCGCGGAACCCCGTCTTCCCGTCAATTCCTGATCCGCTGGAAAGGATATCCGCCGGAAGACGATTCCTGGATCCCAGAACGGAACTTGAAACATTCAAAAGCCGCTCTGAAGGAGTATAAAGAACTCCATCCTCGCTCCTTCCCCCATGTCTCAGTCTCCCACCACCGCACTTCGCCTTCTAAACCGCTGACTACTACTTTCCAGAATGGCCATCACGTACCCTATCCCTCTCAACGCCACTGAAGCCGCCATTGAGGCGTTAGTCTTGAAAGATCCATCCGCTCTCAGTTCCTTATTAGACACTGAATCATCGGTCTCAGTATCCGGATGGGGAGACGAGTCCTCACCCATGTCCTTTCGTATCTCGTCGGCCCCGCCGCAAGAAGAAACAGAACCCATACCTACGTCCATCGTATCCACGCCCTCGGACCCAATCAGACTCGGAGTTGACACCATCAACCTCCCAGACGGTGCCCATGCCAACAGGCCGGGAGTGCCCGATCAAGACTATGAACTGTCCATGTACCACTATTTATCCTCGTCCCACCTCGCAGTTCCCATCGAGTCCCACCTCGACATGGACTCTCCCCTTTACGCCCTCTACCAAGCCATGCTCCAATCGGAACACCTCGGAATTCTTACCCGCGTGGAGTCAAACGAAGCTAGATCCGAGCTCCACCATACTATCACCAATTCCATGTACAGTGAACTCCGTTCCGCACTGGCTCAACTCAGATTTCAACTTAGATTCGGGGAGCTATTACACGATGTCAACAGATACGTCCGGGAACTTGCTAGAGAAGGACCCTTGGAACAGCGCTTAGGATCTCCGGACCCCATTCCTATCCCACCACCCACGCCCTCGGCCTCATCGTCTCCTCTCAACTCCGAAGAAGCAGCCCTTATGGACAGAGTAGAGGCTTACTGGACCGGTAACACCGGCCGCACCCCTCTCCTTCGAAGTCACCCATGCTACTCTGAAGCATGTTTTCATTGTCACCAACTGGGCCATAATTGAGTCGCATGTCCCATCTACCAATGCCCCATTTGCCTCCGATTCGCCCCAGGACATGCCCAGCGAAGGTGCCCACTTCGTCGTCGAGCCCATCCCCCTATGATTTCCACCTCCTCGTCCTCGGCTTCTTCTGGATCCACCCGGTCCAACGGACCTACCTGGTCAGCCCATACTTCTCCCAGAATCACCACCCGTCGCATCACTACTGGCCCTGGACCTCAGTGTCGTCGGGATATCTACTTTCGCGAACCATCCCCGGTTCCTCATTATGATCCCGACATTGACTACTCCCTCAACTATGACGCCAAGAGAAACATGACGGGCTCGCCAGGGTTTGACAATTAGGAAGGGTTTGCTCTCGTCGGTGCCTCGAGTGTACAAAGGGGGTACTGTTATGATTTCTTTTTCCTCTCTCTTGTACTACTAGTTTCCCCTACTCACGCTGCCACACTCCCATCTCACGTTCCACCTTATCACTTGCCAGCAGAACGCTTACTCCTTACTTACGTTTCATTGCTCTTTACCTATGCTTCACTGCTTTCTTCATCCTTGACTCTCGGTTACATAATACTTACCCAATTGGGTAACTCTTTCCCAGGTTCTCTTACTATATAAACCCGTAGCCAGCATAGTTAGTTCCTCATGCTAGTTCTCTTCCGTTCTACCATCATCTCAATCCACACTTGACTCCACTTAGGCTTTGCCTAGGGAGAACTCTTGACTAGTCGTCATAACCTTAGTCCTTCGTCTTCACCCGCCTTTCTACAAAGGGGGTAGTCCTTGAGCATTGCGTCTCATCACTCGTCGGTGTACTAGTACCTCCTCGATCCTCGTCGCCTTCGTCCACGGTTTTCTATCTAAGAGGCCGTTATCTTGTCATCAGCATCTGGCCACTACATCTTAGCAACTCGTCTACACTCGCCCTCGTTGCCACTCCTTCTCGCCACCCTCAACCCTAGACCCTAGTGTTGGGAGGTGATAATCGGAAGCTACGCCTGGTCCTACCCGGAACAGTCGTAACAGTAGAAAGGTGGGTGGAGACGAAGGACGAAGGTGATGACGACTAGTCAAGAGTTCACACTAGGCGAAGACTAAGTGGAGTTAAGTTGTAAGAGAGATGATCGAAGTACAGGAGAGAACTAGCATGAGGAAATATCTACAGTGGCTATGGGTTTATATAGTAATATGCCCTGGGAAAGAGTTACCCTGTAGGGTAAGCATTATGTAACCATGAGATGTGAGAGAAGACTGAGATGATACTAAGTAATGGATGGCTATGCTGCCGGCAAGTGATAAGTGGGTAATGGTGAGGAGAGTGGCGGCGTGAGGAGAGGAAGAGAAACTAGTAGTACACGAAGGAAAAAGAAATCGTAACACTCTATTTATAACTCCACCAATGCTAAGCATAATGCCCACACATGTTGGCTGTATGCCTCATACAATACAATTAGAGCTAACATGGAAAGGGTTTTTGGAGTCACTGTAGATAGCCCACAATCTCTAAGCTTTTTCTCTCAAAGATACTTGAGTGAAGCTTCTAGATCAAATCCATAAACTCAATTGCACTTCAGTGAGTATCTCCCACTGAAGATCTTATTCCCATTATTACTGTTGCCTGCATACCCTTCAAAGTCACCACTTTGAAAGAGTTCAGACATGATAAAGCATAATATAATCACTCTACCATAAGCAAGGAATGACTATAGTGTTAACAAATGAATAGATGAATAAAATACTATAGTTTCAACACCCAGTACCTACATGCCCTCCTCATTCTTGAACCTTGTACACATCTTGCATGCCACCTATGCATGGCAGCTGAGGTCAATTCTCATCAACACAGCCACAAATGGGCACTCAAGATACAGATTCCAGCACTTGGGAAGTGTTCATGAGCAAATGGGGCAGGTGGTAGGGTCCCTGCCATCAAGGAGCCTTGTCAGCCTATGATGGCACTCATTCTATCTCACCTCATTGGAAAGCAGTTCATGTGAGAACCTTGCAGCGTAGGCCAAGATCTCGAAGGTTGTTATGGAGTGTTGATATAGGGACACCAAGTACATAAGAACCCCTGCAATTTCTCCAATTTCCACCCTTCCTCGAGTAGAAATAATGCACATTGTTTCATGTCCACACTTATTTTGCGACCTACTATGCTGGAAAGCATGAGTCCGAGGTTGTTGTATTTTTTTTGGGGGGGGGATTCTTTCTGTAACCCAGCGTAGTGCTGCGACAACATTTTTTAGAACGGTTGTAGCAAACTAGATTTATGTACATTTATATTCCTTTTTCTTGCTTTTTATATACAGTACATAGTAGTTATGCCCGAACCCTGAAAACGTGAGACGACAATAAGTTAGACGGTACCCCCATCAAAGTGCAAACTAAGCTCGACCGCTTTCGCCAAGTCTAGCAGCGGGTAAGTTCAAGCTTTTAGTTTAGCCACACGCATTCCGTACATCCTTCGCTTCGCTACCCTCAAATGGTTATTCAATCCTCCACCAAAAGCCCGACTTGCATCCCTCCACGACCAATCGCCTTGCTCAGTTCAAAAGGTATAGCCCCGCAGTAGCTTTGCACCCCCCGGCTGTTCAGTTCAACGTCGGATTGAGAACGAGTCCGTTCTGCGAATTGACTCATGTGCTCTTTGAGGTAGTCCGTCACGTCCACGACGAAGCTTTCGATGACGATGAAGTATCGTGTGGGGTTCGAAGCAGCGTATACTTGTGTCTGCTTGACGGTCCACTCGTTGCCATTCCAGGGTTCGTCTTCAGTCGTCGTATCCATCCCTAACGCCTTTTGTCTCATGTAGCGCCCGGCTTCGTCTATGTCCTCTGGATGTGCACGTCGAACAGATGCGACCAAACCGAGAAAATGAAGGCCGTCTATAATCCATTTCGATGGATTCCAATCCAGTTTGGATGGGCCAGACCTATAATCGTGCGGAAACGTATGCTAGCCAATGGTGAGTGTCTCATTAACAAGGGAGTGCATATGCATCTGACGTGCTGAACAAAGCTATAAAAAAAAAGTAAGGCGGGCTTAGCGTCACCAGACGCTGGTGACTCACGGAATTGTGGTTTCCTTCTCCGCACGTCAGGCTCGCTAGCAACTATTGAAGTTTAGGTTATTCCAGCCCGACCGCTGGCGTAGACACATACCAGATTGCTCTTGGACGTGACTTCATCCGAGTACGGCTGCAAGCCACTCCAGTGTGCTAGCCTGTCGCTCGCTTGACCCAAAGGCAACTCGAGTCGTGTTTTCTTCACTTACGAATTTACAAGGAACGTAGCGTGCCAAACTGGGAAGGTCATCAGGTCGGAAATTCGTTTGGGCGTAACTCTCGACTCACTTGCCAATCTGGTGACTAATCCTCTGTAGATGAAGGCTCCGATAGGGTCCCCCCAGGAATAACCCATGATCACGGGAACAAAGAAGCCAAGGGCTAATGCGATCGGAACTGAAAAACCTGAAGGTGTGCTCAAAGCAACGTTATGGTGGCATACCGACCATAATACTTGTGTTGCAAACGGACGATTTATCATGTTCTAATCAGGACGAGGGACCAGATTCTTCTCTTTCTCACTCACGTGGGTCGCCGTCGAGGTCCTCTTGATTGACAGCGTTGATACGTTCGTACTTTGATTTGAAGAAGACCCATCCCATATGTGAATAAAAGAATCCTCGTGTCGCTGCATACCTTTGGAGTCGCGGTGAGTTCAATCATTGTGCTCCCCCTGAAGTCAGAGCTCACGGATCGTGGATAGGATCATCCGTGAACCGCTTTAGAAGCCTAATGAGGCAGGTTATAAGGTGAACGAAGTGTCTTACGTGGTGCAGGCGGTGTCGGAGACACCTGCATTAGCGTCAGTTATCGTACTCCTCAGGGGGACCATGACCTACCACCACTGAAGGGATGGTCAGCGTCTTGCTGACGGTCTTGTTAACATACATACCCCGATGGATCCTTGGAAAGCACTCGAGCCAAGAGCGACGAGTACTGCCCGCACAGGAAGGCTTGCCCTGAACGCACGATGTGAATAAAGCCTGTGATAACCAATGGTGATGCTTCTCATTGGGTGGTGAGTGTACACGCGCTCGTTCATTCCCTACGTGCTCACCCAAAGTCAGCCAACTGCCACAGTACGAAAGACATGCATGGGTCGCACGAGCGACCCGAGTCGGAGGCATGCAGCATATCCCCAGAAGGGCGCCGACATGAACAGAAACGAACAAAATAATATTGCTCCACCAAATCTTTGCTGCCGGATGGGTGTGCAAGGTCATCATTCCTGGTATGACCATGCCCGAAGGAAAGGTTTCTTTCAATCTCCACTGTGCTCGGATGGCCTTAAATGCTATTTTAAAATACGTACCACGCTGATGTCGGTGCGGCTACTCTCTTACCCTCGAAGCACACGACGCCCCGATGGCAGAGGCTGGGGAAGCCTTTTGAGGTAGTAATCACCTCACTCGACGCTTTGGTCGACGTGAACCAACTTTGTTCCGGAAGACTTCACTTACTATCGTTTCTTGGCGAGAGTGACAAAGCATCTTCAATTTTTTGGCGAAACATGTCTGGATGGTGAAATTCAAGCCAGCATCATGGGGTACAGATTCTGGACGACCCTCGAATCCGGAAGCAATCGAAATATCTCCGAAGCCCGCCGCAGAGTCCGGTCGACCCTCCGCACGAGCTCCTTTGGAGTTTCTGAACGGTTGGAACTGTCCGTAGCTGATCTCATCAGATGGATATGGCGGCAGTCCGTTCGCTGCCATCACTGGGTTCCCACCGTAGCTCACTACATTCGCCGAGAGAACCCATTTGATGTTGCCAGGCTGCAAAGTTTGCGATGGCCGGACAGATGCATGAATATTTCTCGGGCTTGCAAATCCTTTGACGTGACTCCGTTCAGCAGATTCCGAGGGAGAGAAAGAGTATACAGATAGGGAGCATGTCTAAAGGCTGTAATATTGTATGGTATTATAATCAAGTCTTGGATGGTCATTTTACTTGCCCTAGTAGTATTCCGTGTTTGATCCATAGTATCATATTGCGTTGGCACGATCCATCAATCCTCTCACTCGTCTGCTCAGTCGCTCAGCTTCCATCTTGCGCTCCAGCACCTGCTGTGCCGGCATGTCCTTGCGCCGCATCCACCTCCTGGTTACCTTGCCCTCACTTTCAGTGCGTTTCGCGTGCAGGGCGGACAAGTCGACGACACGGGGCGATGAGGAGAACTTGATGACATCCCGATAAAGCATTTTCGTTTCGGTCGCGAGCGACCGAATAGAGAGCGGCGGAGACGGAACGTCCGACTCGGACTCTTCGGAATCGGATGCAGTCGATGGGTCCAAAGGTGGTGTAGGTGATAGGCGAACCGGCTCGAGAAGAGGAGGCAAGGCTTGGATCTCCTTGAGTAGGTCTTGGCCTTTGAGATACGAATTCTCTGTCCGCAGGAACCTCACCGTCCCTCGGAGGGCCTCGATCTACGAGTAGATGAGATGTTGTGCTGCAGAGTTCTTTGTAGGGCAACGCACCTGTTCTAACAAATGAGAGGTTTCGACGCTCCCTTCAATAGGGGTATTATCTGATTCGACGGGTTGATTGCCAGCAGCTGTTGAACGTGACTAATGAATAGTTTGGCGCAGCTGACGTTGTAAACCACGTACCTTGTCTCTCTGACGCAGCCACTGACTTCAGCTTGACATTCTCTTGCTCAAAAGTATCCAAGTCGGCCTGCAGCTGCTCCATCGCCTCCTCATATGCTCGCTCCTGTTTCCTTGCTTTCGAAAGTTCGGTCTCAAGCTCAACAATCGTATCCGTTTGCCTCTTGCTTGCTTCCATGCGGCGTTCCATGAGTTCGATTTTGACGGTAGACTCCTGAATCGTCTGATCTCTCGACTTGAGACTACGTACAAGACCTTGAATCTCATCCTGTAGCTGAGCGGCTTTGCGTTCCGCCTCGACGTTGACTGCTGTGCTCGCTCGGATTTCGTCAACACGCGCAATCCAAGGCGGTGTACCAGTGACTGTTTGGACGTGGCCAGGGTTAGAACGTTAAACGGGACAACAGAAGGCACGCACTCTTCACAACGTTCTCTGGCTCGAGTATGGCGGGCAATAGTTTATTACATTCCCCTATGAGTTGTGCCATGGTTTCGCCGACTGCATCCCAGCAGGATGACCCGGGACGCATATTTTTTGCAACCGTCGACATGGCTATTTGCTTGGCATGCGAAAGCACAGTGGCGAGCTGGAACGAACACTTGGCGTTACGAGCATCGCCAATATGAGGAATGACTTGTTGAGCAAGCTGCGAGAAGCGGGCGGGCAATTAGCATCGGTGTCTCGTTAAGCGGCGAGTAGAACCGGGCGTACAGAGATACCAAAGTTGACGAGCTCAGGGACAACATTGCTCAGCGACTGCAGCTGGCCTGCGAGATGTGCTTTCAGTGCTCCCAAGTCTTGGGTAACGTCCTCCAAGCGTTTCGCAAGTTTCCTATTTTGGATCGTGAGACTACCCAACAAGGGGCGAGTGGCGCTAACCTGGAGAGGACCTTTGCACTCTTGCATTGGTCAAGAAGCTGCCGGAGAGGTTCGAAAAGTTCAGATTCTGGGTCATATCCTCCCATTTCCAGAGCCGCGTCTTCATCTTTCAGAATTGTTGCGACTGAGGTTTTCGTGATGCCGATCGCAGCAGTAATGACATCGAGATCATGGTCGAGGGAGAGGGCATATCCCAATTCTCGTTCACCCAAGTCTTGGTCGAATCCATTGAAGTAGGTCTCGGCGAGATGATCGAATTGTGCTTGTAGCCTATGCCACGTAAGGGTTTAATCGTCTGCAAATTCCAGAGTACGAGGCACTCACTTCATGATGTCGCTGACAAATTCCATTTCGCGGAATTCATCGCGTCTCAGAAGATCGATATGCATGTTGATGCGTTTCTCCATAGGAGCAATCTCGGGGTATATGCGGCCGACGTTCAAGAATGAAGCCGGGTCACAACGACGAAGGATTGCAGCGAAGCGCTTGCACAGGACGGCAAGGGCGGAAGCATGGCCTCTCATCTGCAACTCCGCGTCAGGTATATAATGTTTGATTCGAGAAAACAGTTACCTCGCAAATGCCCACAATGGTTTCGGACACATCTCCATTCAATGACTCGGGAAGTCCATGAGCCTGACCGACGACGGTGTTGATAAGATCGATCTTCAGTCCTACACGCTGGAAGAAGAGGTAACAGCTCGTAGCATCACTGTCGCTCTCTACATAGAGCTGTGGCAGGTATGGCTAGGTCGCAGACACTCAACATATATTACCAAATATGGAGCAAAGATCATTGTCACCTGCACAATTCCGAGCAATTCTCTACTTTCTTTGGCTTCGAGCTTGCGCACCCCGAGTTCGACGATCTTCGCTTGATTCTTGGCAGCGGATGACTGAAGTTTGAGATTGAGAGACATCATTGCTGCCGTTTGGGACGCTGCCGTAGCAGACTCGTGTTGCGCTGTTTGAGTTTGCGCGCGCAGATTGTCAAGTTCACTATGAGACGGTCATCGAAGCTCATATCAAGGTACTGAGTACAAAGTTACCTCTGCAGCTGAAGCACAAGCTCCCGGAACTGAGTGATAGTGCTTTCCAAATCTTGACAGGCATCTTCCAACGTTGATATCTTTTGCAGGTGCTCTCGAATCTGGGAATCCTTTGAATCTGTAACCGAGAGTTAGTTCTAGCACGCTCTCGACGTGTCACAGCGTGATATGTACCAATTTCCTCCTGTAGGGATTTCTCTGTTTCTATATGATTTTCTTCCAGTTCGTCATTCAGCTCCTTGAGTGCTTCAAGGTCCTCGATGGTGATACGCATCTCCTCAATCTTCTCCCCAAGCATGAGATTCCGCTCGGTAAGTTGCACGAGCATCTCTTCCGCTCCTAGGGCATCATCCAGCTGAGCCTTAAGATCATCGATCTGTGTTTCGGCGTTGGAGAGCTTGACAAGAGTTGTTTCATATTGACCTGGCGGACATGGATTTGTTAAAAGTAGTACAGACAAGATTAGAGAATAGATTAGACCTTGAAGTTCATCAATGCTCGTAACGTCCTTCTCCATCTCGACAATGCGCCGTCGTTGTTCTTGTTCAGTTTGTTGGGACATGTCTCGGAGACTAAATAGGGTTCAAAAACGAAGTGAGGACGAGATTAAGCTGCATACCGGATGAGTGCCTCCTTCAAGCGTTCATTCTGCTTCTCAAGTTGAATATAAGCCAGTGATGATTTCGCGTTTCCTTCGCCCTCTTCCCCAGCCGCTATCTGACGGTCAATGTTATCATGTTTCAATCGACGGATGTACTTACCACCCTCCTCTTTCAGCACCTGTAACTCCACTTCCACCTGGGCTAATTTCTCTTTTACCTCTTCCAATTGTCCCTGGGCCAACTCAGCTTTCTCTTCCGCAACTTCTTTATCCAACATAGCCATCTCCAACTGTTCCTGAGCGTCAATACCCCTGTTGTCCGAAAGCTGAGCAAGTTGTTGGGCATCGGCCAATTCGCGTCGCGTTGCAATCAGCTCTGTTTGGAGCTGATTAAGTTTCGCCTGAAGTTTCGGACGAAGGGCGACAAAGGACTCCGCCTCAGAGAGGCGCGTCTCGAGCTCGCGGATATGGCGGCCATCGTCTGCTCGCTTGGCTTCCATTACTCGAGTTCGTGCACGAAGTTCTTGAAGCTCGGCATCTTCTGCCGTGCGCTGTATTGCCAAGTGAGTAGTGGTGCGTATCGCACGAAGACAAACACACATTAGTAATGGGTGAAGATGGTTCCTTTGCTATAGAAACTGCCCGGATGTGTCCGGGCCCGTTAGTGAGAGAAGGAGAGCGCACTGGTGCACTCGTCAAAGAGCTGGATGTAATCTGAGCGGGGGGCAATAGGGAAGGAGGTTCTGCAACGGGTGATTGCTGGGGGGACTGCAGTTGTGGTTGAGGGGATGCAGTCTGAAGAGCCGAAGGAAGTAATACAGTCGCTCTTGGACCGGTGATGGACGCTTCACGTGGTGGGGGGGATGACCGCGGAGGGGCTGGTGCGGTTGCAGCGCGTGACGGGGGAAAGGGAGGACTAGGTGGTGCAGCGTCAGCCGTTGATTGACGAGGGAAGGACTTGCGTGGCTGGAGAGAGAGCGCTGGGATACGTTTCACAGGAGAGGATGGCGGAGCGAGTCGGGACACATGGGGACTCGACGCGCCTGGTGGTGAGAGCATGGAAGTCCCCGATGGTGGGGGTTTGACCGGACTTGATGAACGGGAGGAAGAGGAAGTTGCACTTGCAGCGCCAGAACGCAATGGGTTGGGCCGTGCGAGACCAATACTGGGAGTGCGCTGATGGCCCACTACGGATCGCGAAAGGCTCGGTTGCGCTCGCTAGTGAGATCTATGGTTCCACCAATCGCTGTTGACGACAGCAAAGACTCACGTTCATGGTTAGCTGCTCAGGTTCGACCGCAAGGATCTTGACTTGACTTGGGCGGATGAACACGCCACAGAGAGGCTTGCAAGAGAAATACACGACGCCTTGGATGGATCCATCGTTCTTCCCTTTTGGTTCGAAGAGCTCGATACCGACCCATTTTCCTGGCGCGAAGGATGTGGTGCCGCAAAAACGTACGATCCCTTTACCTGTAGATATTTCTACGAGCGCACCGATTGGAGGCTCCACGACAGACATTCGCAGCCAAAACGACCTGGACGTTAGCCTATACCCCAGTGGCTGTGCAACGGACAGAGACCGAGTGTGACCATTCTGTGACACCGATGTCACGTCCGGCTTCGTCACTGCGGACGGTAGCATCGACATCGTTAGCATCGGGACTGGCATCCTCGACAGCGTAGCACAAAATCTCAAGTATTGTATTGCTGGTGGATGCTCAGATGCAAAACGGACATCATTCACAGGGTAGGGACTGTTCAACTTCCGTCCGTTTACTCACGTTTCATCAACTTTTTTCATCTAGGCGTCGATCCGCTCTCCCTGTCTGGTCTCGGGGAGCGAATAGGTTCAGACATGGGGTCTGATGGTGTCACCGAGCGGGGTTGGACGTCCACCGCCACCTCTGACCCATCATCAAATCATACCACAGACGGGCGCACAGAGCACACCGGAAATCACCCCAATGCAGGACGCCATAGTTCAGACGAAACACTTCCCGACCCTCTACCCATCATACCCTACTGGTCCGCCAAACGACATCTCACCTGTGGTAATCCCGCGCCTCATTCTCCCGACTCTGCCAAACTCTTCCCGTGGCGCGGCTCGGCCCCTGGGAAGTTAAAGACGGCGAATGCGGCCCTGGTGCTATGTCTAAACATAGATGTAGATCCTCCAGACATCATCAAGACCAATCCCTGTGCCGTCCTTGAGTGTTGGGTCGACCCACATACAATGCCATCACACAAAGCTCTCGAGGCCATCGGCACAAACCTCCAGCATCAGTTTGAGGGCCTCAGTCTCAAGATCCCCTACAAACCTATATTGGATCCTTCCTACGAGGATCTTCGTCGATTCTGCTTGAATTTGCGAAAACAAGCCAAGGACGAGACCGTTTGCTTTTATTACAACGGACACGGTGTACCTAAGCCCACATCCAGTGGGGAGCTCTGGTGCTTCAATCGCACTTACACCCAATATATCCCCGTTTCACTCATGGAAGTACAAAGCTGGCTCGGGTCTCCGGGCGTCTACATATGGGATTGCTCGGCTGCCGGTAACCTTCTGACTAATTTCAACAACTTCGCTGAGCGACGCGATCAGGAGGTGTTCACAACCCGTGGTGGATATGTCGATGGCATGCAACCTTACATGAACTCGCTTCAACTCGCAGCGTGTCTTGCACACGAGCAATTACCTTCGTGTCCAGAGCTCCCCGCTGATATCTTTACCTCCTGCCTCACTTCCCCCATTGACATTGCACTGCGATACTTCATCATGACCCATCAGCTGCCCAATAACATCACTCCAGACATGGTTATGCAACTCCCCGGTGATCTCAAGGATCGGAGGACACCGTTGGGTGAGCTCAACTGGATATTCACGGCAATTACAGATACGATTGCATGGACTACGTTTCCTCGAGATGTTTTCACGCGCCTATACCGTTCTGACCTCCTCATCGCATCTCTTTTCCGTAATTTCCTCTTGGCGGAAAGGATCATGAAGAATTATCATTGTACCCCCCACACTTTCCCCACACTCCCCGCTACAAACACTCACACTCTCTGGGCCGCGTGGGATCTCGCAGTCGATACGTGCCTACGGCAGCTTCCCGAACTACTTGAAAAGAGCCCCACAACCGTATGCACTGCCGCAAATTCGGCGGGGCAGATTGGCACGACCGTTGGGCCAGCCGGTCAACCTGGCCAGCGTGGCGCCACTGGTCCACAAGCCGAAAAGCCGTACCAATATATTCCAAGCAGGTTCTTCGCAGACCAGCTCACGGCTTTTGAGGTCTGGATATCTCGAGGCGGCTCTGCTCTCACGAAGCGAGGCCCAATGTCACTTCCACCCCAGAGCTGTGGTGCAAGTTTTGACAGCACAGAGGGTGCAAACGGCTCCGCAATCAACCTCAGCGGATCGCTGACTTCTCCTGGTCATCAAACTGACCGGGACCTAGTGCCGCGCAAGCCGCCAGACCAACTACCCATTGTCCTTCAAGTTCTCCTTTCTCAACCCCACCGACTTCGAGCCCTCATCCTCCTGTCCCAGTTTGTCGACTTGGGCCCATGGGCCGTTAACCTCGTCCTTACAATTGGTATATTCCCATATATTTCCAAGTTACTGCAAGCCGCTGGTCAGGACTTGCGACCCGTACTAATCTTCATTTGGGCACGTATCCTCGCGGTTGACCCGAGTGTTCAAGTCGACCTTCATAACACTCAAGGCTTCAAGTACTTTGCTAGCGTTTTAGCTCTCACGGACGATCACCCACAACATGCACTTCCTAACAGCGCGGAGCACAAAGCCATGTGTGCGTTCATTCTTGCATCCGTTTCTCGGGACTACTATAACGGCCAAATGGCCTGTTGGAGAGAGCGGGTGTTTGATAATTGTTTCGACAAACTAGACGAAGGCGACTTTCTGCTCAGGCAGTGGTGTGCGCTGTGTATCGCACAGATATGGGAAGGAAACGACGAAATCAAGGTCTACGGCGTCGACAGGGGGACTCAGGATAAGCTAATCCTGATGCTGTCTGATGACTCACCAGAGGTCAGAGCCGCGGCCCTCTACGCGCTCGGCACGTTCATGGGTGCTAGCGGGTCTGCGAACTTCGCGAAACAGGGAGGTGGGGGTACCGGAACGCAGTATCAGCTTGAAGAACGGATTCATTTTCGTATGGAGGTCGCCGTTGCCACTGGCGCGACGCTTGCCGTAAAGGACGACGCGAGTCCAATGGTACGCAAGGAGCTCCTCATCCTCATCAGCTGTCTTGTCAAGGAATGGAGAGGTTATTTCGTCGTTTGTGCATGGATCTACTGGGAAGAGGATAGGAAATGGCGTTCCGACTCAAGTGCACCACTCCATGAAGAGGAATTGACCTCCGTTGCCGTTGCCGAATGGTTAGATGTGTTTGGTGACGACGATGGGGCACGAGAAGAGAATCGTGTCTTGCTCTCGTCATTCTTCACGATCTTCGTTGGGCTGCTGGAATTGACAACCGACCCGTATCATGAAGTCGCCGCCCTCGCCCAGACGATCGCAGATTATACTGTGGCTCTCCTCTTGGCTTCTCCGTTCTACTGCCTCGAGTGTACATCGCTGGATGCGCCACCTCCGCAAGTCGACCCCAAAGGTGGCACCGGCAGCGCTCACTCCCGTGTTTCATCTCTCCAGTCATCGCCACTTATGCAACATCCACCTTCCCCGGTCCTTTCTCGCCCGGGGGTGAACCGTAGCGAGAGCGTGACGAGCACATTGTCTTCAGGTGTCACCTCCACCCTTCGACGGACTTCTTCATTTGCTAGTGCCCTCCGCAACCTCGCGGGCGGTATTGCTTTCCCGTCGACCGAAGATACCCGAGCTCCTCCCTCCCCGATCCCACCTCAGTCTCGCCCCGACTTTCTTGCTGCTTCCAGACCTCCTTCACCAAACTACAATCTTGCACAGTACACATCACCTTATTCCCGCCCAGCTACGCCAAACACAACGAGCTCAACAATTGTAGCATCGTTACCCCCTTCGCCGACTCATCGCAAAGCACATCCCGACTATCTTCCCTCGCATGTCATGGAGGCTCTTATGGAAGAGGACATGGTACGACTACGCTCACGACGCCGGGTGACGACCCATGGGAGAAGAGGCGCACCTGGCCTTGGACCGGCTGGCGATCTAAGCAGTCCAAGTGAGAGTATATTCTCAGTCGATTCGAATGGAAGTAACGTTCCGCTTGGATGTGGGACTGGCAATGGACTCCGAGACGTTTTGCCACTGAAGAGTTCGTTCTTTGATTGGTGCTGTGAATATTTCAAAGAACCTCAGATGAGGGTATGTTGTACTCCCTCGCGCTCGTCTACTCACGCTCACTCTCTAATCGATCTTAGCAAGCGGAAGCCGACGAACCCGGCAGTGTTCAGTATAACTACCAGGTATGGCGGCAACAACGCAACGAGCACGTGGTCGCAGAGACACAGTTGCAAGTACCCCTGGCGGGTAAGTTATGTCTTGGGTATATTATTTTATCCGTTCGATGCAGCCGCATCCATAGAGACTTCTCGATGGGATCGACCAGTTGCCAATCTGCAGGTCAGCAATAACCCGCTCTGTATGACTCTGCACGCGTACGATCCCCATCTCGTCATCGCAAATGACACGGACATGATCAGGTTTGTTCGTTGCATTCTCTCGAACAACGGTGTGTTGACTGCACCCTAGCGTTTGGGATTGGTCCCAACGGAAACGGTTGAACTACTTTTGCAATGGAAATCCCAGAGGAACAGGCATAACGTCGTTGCATATCATCAATCAAGATGTAGGGGGTATCATCATGGCAGGCTCAGGTCTGTTATTTCAAACATTTCAACACACCGCCTTGTTGAACAGCTGGTGGCAGCCGAAGGGGTCGTGCGCCTCTATCGTAATTACGACCCAACTTTGGATCAAGGTCCATTACAAATGGTTAGCTCTTTCCGAGGTCTAACCGAGATGATCAATGTGCGAAGGGGAAGTGGACTCATCACGGATTGGAAACAGTCCGGAGGATCCCTCCTTGTGGGTGGTGATTCAAGAATCATCAGAGTTTGGGATGCGCATACTGAATCGCAAGTTTTGGTGAGGGTTCCCCATTGGATCATTTACGTACTCTATCGACCAAGCAATCTAGGACTTGGAAACCAATTCAGAGAGCCCTGTTACCTCCATAGTCTCAGATCACGGGCCATCGTCGACATTTATTGCCGGCTTCGCGGATGGGGTCGTCAAAGTGTTTGATCGCCGTCTTGAGGAAGATGATGCTGTCGTGAGATCTTATCACGAGCATCACACGTGGGTGCAAAACATCAAGTATCACCCAAGAGCTGGCGGTCAATTTCTTTCTGCATGGTAAGTGGCGTTTTGCGTGGAAAATTGTATACAAAATGGCTCTCTGCAGCCTCTCTGGCGAAGTCCGCCTTTGGGATACCCGAGGCTCCGACCGCGCCGCCCATGTATGGGATCTACACCATGCTGGCTTATCGTGTTTCGACGTCCATCCGCAAACGGGTCTCTTTGCTACGTACGTAAATGTTTTGTCCGAGGGGTTGTCGTTAGGTGACAATAGAACAGCACCTCCACTCTCACCCCAACTAATTGGAGGCACCATCGTCTCTTGATACATTCGATATCCGATCTCAACCTCGATGCCTTGACCACGCTCGGTCTCCCCACCGGTCTATCTGTATATCCAACCCGGCCGCCATCGCCATACATCCCGAGATTCACCTCACTAGTCTTTCATCCCATGGAAATGTTGTACGCCATCGGACAGCCTGATGGTTCTGGTATGCTGTATATTCGCGTTTTTCATGTCCATTCTGTCTAATAGCGTTTACAGTCAGAATCACCGGATGCAAGTTCAACTAGAGGTGGACCTTGGAACGCACATTGCAATTATGTTATCATGCATCTGCCCAACTATCTTACCAAATCTCTTCCTTTGATGCTTTAAATGCTATCGCACGATATATCCATCCAATGTACTGTACTACATGACACGTTGATAATTGCACCTCGGGGACATACCCCTGTCACTAGTGGGTTCGGATGTCGGGATTAGCAAGATCCAATCCACTATTCGACATTCATTTTTCACCTGTACTATGGAGTCACGTCGTATCCTCCTCACCGCAGGCTCCAACGCCAAGGGCCAACTAGGGATCGGTTCTTATGACGATGCCCATGCATTCACGCCATGCCAATTCGCAGGATGTAAACCAAACAAGTTGCCCTACCTCACCTCGGTCGCTCAAATTGCATGCGGCGCAAACCACACGGTCGTGCTGCTCGAACACGCCGACGGCGTCGCTACTCTTTGGGGCACCGGCGATGGAAGACGTGGTCAGCTCGGGCCTGAATACTGCCACGAAGAAGCAGATCCAGCACCGTGTACGATCTTCCGCCGGGTCGTCCTGCCGGTCCCAATGTTGTACTCCGCCGCGCGCGGGCACGAATATACGCACGTCGCTGCAGCGTGGGAGACGACGTACGTCGTGCTCTCGTGTCCTGGACGTTCGGACGTGCTGCTCTCCATGGGGTCGAACGATTTCGGGGCGCTGGGTGTTGGAGACGGAGGGTCGGATCCCGAACCGCACGTCGTCGATTTTGGGCACACCTTTCCAGAGGACCATGCACAGTCCCGGACGATACACTGTATACGATCCCTCCATGCCGGCCCACGCCATGTCGTCGCTCAGCTCGTCATTACGTACTCTGATGCCAGGTCGGCCTCACATTCCCAGACCGTCCTCGTTGGATGGGGCGCGTCCAGACATGGACAGCTCGGTCAGAGCGGAGGGGCGCGTTTCGTTGCGCGTCCTACTCCTCTGCCTATAGACATCGACAAAGATCCGATGATCTCATGTGCGCTGGGTAATCAACATACGGTCGTCCTGCACGCATCCGGACGAATATCAGCCCTCGGATCGAACAAACAGGGACAGATCCCGTCACTCAAATATCAACAGCGCGTCTGCGGACTCGGGTGTACGTGGAGCGGTACGTACATGCAGACGATCGATGGTGACGAACGCGCGTTGCTCTCGGCTGGGAATAATGCTCAAGGGCAACTTGGGCGAGGTGATATTGTGGAATCCCCCCCGACGGCCAACATGGAGGTTAGCCTTCCTGTAGATCGTGCCATATATAACTTTGTCTGCGGGAGTGAACATGTCCTGGCTGCGATGTCTAGCTCTTCGCAGGGGGTCGACTCGGTGTTTGGATGGGGGTGGAATGAACATGGGAACATGGGGCTAGGGTCTGTGGGCAACGTGACTGCTCCAACGCAGGTGTGGCCAAGGGAGGACGTAGAAACGTACAAGAAATACCCTCAGAAGGTGATACGGATCTGGGCAGGATGTGCTACAAGTTGGTTACTGGTCGAATAAAACGCTACTGGTATTCCAGAAATACGGGAAGCGGTATCAAAGCACGTTCACGACCCAATCGTTCGCTTGTTCGGAGGTTACCTAGTTCGCGTCTTCGTCGAGTAGGCCCATATCCTGGTGAATTTGCCGAATGGTGCTTCCTCTGATGGCGGCTAGCTGCGAAGAAGAGGTGAGTATATACGCTTCAATTCTCCGAGGTGTTGTACCCTTCCGATGAGGATCTATGCGCGAGAGACGATGGACGTCAGTTTGAAACCGCACGAAAGATCCAATCAAACCTGTGTTGCATCCTTGGCTTCGTTGTAACGATGAAGCAGCTTGATATGTCGTGACACTATCTCTTCGGCGTTCTCGTTTGACCTGGAAGATGTGATCAAGTATCGTACGCTTCTCGACGTGTGCGCATATACCCTAGTTTTTTCTGCAGCTCGTCTATTTCGGCCTGCAGCTTCGCGACGTGCTCCTGTTGTTTCTGATTGACAAACGAGTCGTAAATCGTCTCCACTGGAAAGTTACACAGCATACCTTTGCGGAAGTGTGCGCGTACATCGTTGGATCACGAGAAAGGCAAGATGAGCTCAGGGGTTAATGACGTATCGGTATGGATAAATCACGCCAAACAGCAAAGGGATGAGATTCCCCAGGTTGGCTTGGACTCGGACCTTGGGATTGACGCTCGCCATGGCCTGGAGATGCTCCGGAAGAACCAACGCTGAACTGATCAGCAACCTCACCAAGAATGGGATCCTTACGACGGATCGAGTTGTCGATGTACGTCCCATTTTACGACTCACCGGGACCTCCTAACCCTCCCGCAGGCGATGGTTAAAGTAGATCGTGCCAACTTTGTCCTCAAGAGGTCACATGCATACGATGATATGCCTCAGTATGTCCTCTCTTCCCCGTCCTGCTCGCTACCGATGGACATTCCAGGTCGATCGGTCATGGTGCAACCATATCTGCACCTCACATGGTACGTCCGATCCCTCGTGCTTTGACGCAGCCTGACCCGTCACACACAGCACGCGCATGCTTTGGAAAACTTGCTTCCTTTCCTTTACCCCGGAGCGACCGTCCTCGATGTGGGGAGTGGCTCGGGTTACCTCTGTGCGGTCCTCCACAACCTCGTCTCCCCGTCGCAACCAGGGTCTCCTCAGGGTAAAGTCGTTGGCATAGATCACATACCCGAGCTGGTGGAATGGTCTAAAAGCAATTTGATTAACGATGGTCAGGGTCCTGCCATGGACAAGGGCGGGATTCTTATGGTAGCTGGCGACGGAAGACAGGGTAAGCCTTCGTGATCTAGAAGACGTCGAGATGATCCGGTTTACTTGTACCCCGCTTAGGTTATGGGGCTATTGGTGAGTGCAACCCTGCTCGCCCTGCGCTCGTTGTTCTTATCTCTGTATCTAGGGTCCTATGATGCGATCCATGTCGGCGCCGCATCCGAGAAGCTTCCTGAAACACTCGTTGACCAGCTCAAAGCACCTGGCAGAATGTTCATCCCTGTTGGCACATACAGCCAGGCCATCTGGCAAATCGAGAAAGATGCCAATGGCAAGGTGACGAAGAAGGAGCTGATGGACGTCATGGTTAGTGTCCAAAATTATCCTCGTGCCGTTGATCTTATGGAATTTGATGACTGATTTTTGTTTCGTGTTGATAAAACCTTGATTTTGGTTTATCGATACATACCGTGTTTCGTTCTACACTGCATGACGGTTATCAAACTAGTATGTCCCTTTAACCGACGCTGAAAGCCAGGTGAGGGGTTACTAAGCCAAGTGGGGAATTCGACCACGGGTAGGCTCTGCGAGATGAGGTCGGGTTCTTATTCCTTTGTTTCATTTGTACGTTTTATAACAGGTTTTTCTGGGCCTATACTATATTTGACGTTTTGACGGATGAACCATATGCACTTGATTTGTTGGAATGTTCCCATTTCACTTCGTGTTTGTATCTCTATGAAACAGCAGATCGAATTGTTCAATACGAAGTCGACAGGTCCATCAAAGATATAGCAGAGTCCCATGAACGGGGCATATATACAAGACTACTTACAGTCGGATTTATAATGATTTATAAAGACGAACGACAGCAAGCAAGTCGAACACATCGAGCACGACAACAATAAT
This sequence comes from Sutorius aff. eximius, assembly GCA_038088915.1. Lineage (NCBI taxonomy): Eukaryota > Fungi > Basidiomycota > Agaricomycetes > Boletales > Boletaceae > Sutorius > Sutorius aff. eximius. Next base: position 21,781 of record JBBPJV010000461.1, read on the forward strand.
GTAAATGAGCTACTTCCCTTTCTATGCCACTTTGACCAGAGTGGAGTTACACCCTAGCCTTCTTGGCGACGGTTTTCTCCTCCTCCTCCTCCTCGTCGTCGTCATAGGCGTCCCCCTCGCCGAGCTCGTCAGCGCCTCGTTTTGAACCTGCAACAGAAGACGAGAGGTCGACAGGGTTTTCCGCCGTCCCTTGTTCATCTTCTTGATACTCCTCGTCCTCGTCCTCTTCATCTTCGTCATACTCTTCACTCCTTGTGGTACCGTTTTGCTACGACCAAAACATTGGTTAGCCCTGCACGTTTATAGAAGGACAAAAGTCGTACTTTGCCCAAGAGGAGAGCAGTCATCTGCAAAGGACGATAAGGAGGTCATTTTATGGGAGAAAAGCACTGCCTACGTTGCCTGGCTCGCCTTCG
>JBBPJV010000462.1:0-22177 GCA_038088915.1 Sutorius aff. eximius
GGGTTAGGGTTAGAGGTTCACCTCGCCCTTAATGAGTTCCTTCTTGGGCTCATTACAATAGCAGAATAGACTCTTATCTATGATGTCATGGTCTAGACCAGTCACATGATCTGACATCATAGGAGTCTAGGTCTGGTCACATGATCGTGAGAAAGAAAAGATAGGGGGAAGTCACGTGACTGGTTGTGACAAGATAAAGAGAAGAAAAAAATGTAGACTACAAGTATGTAATTAGTGTAGTTAGGTTAGGGAAAATGAGTTCGTAACAGGTTCTCTCTCTATTAGATTGTCATTAGCATGTCATTGGGTGGCCCTTCAATGCTGTGCACTTGGGGTTAGGGTTAGAGGTTCACCTTGCCCTTAATGAGTTCCTCCTTGGGCTTGTTACACACCTAGCCTTTTTCTTTCATCTCATTTCAATGATCCTTCAAGAGCTACACCTGATTCTATCCAAAACAGTCATAATACATATGACTTTCAACTTCCATTCTTCTCCTCCTGGATCACATGACCAGGACCTAGACTGTGTGATGTCAGATCACATGACATGATTTAAATCCATGACATCATAATAATGATATAAAATCTGATTGGCTGATAGCTGAATCTATTTCCATTGGCCAATTTATTGTCAAACAATTCCCTTATATATTATAAAGCACTAGTCAGCTTAGTCATGTTCTCTCAGCACTAATATATAAATCTGGGTATATTAGACTGGATTTCCCAATTTAGTACATTTGGGCATAATCTGGGATCTAAAAACCAGGTCACATTGAGTGATATTACAAGTGCATTCCTTTATCCCTGCCTGCTCTTTGCTCTTGCATTGAGTGTGATATTTCATTTCTCTTCATCATTGTTCCATGTGTAATGCATTCATCACCCATTATTGAACTCATGTGGTTTTTAATTAGTTTCTGTCTTGTGTAATAGATACCTTGGTTGGTTTTTTGCTGCCAAATAGAGATTTTAAAAAATATCATGTTATGCTTGATAAAGTAAAGTAAATGTTGCAATAATAATTTTATTCCTAATCAATCCTGCCAGATGGGATTACATAGCTGTATGATCATGTGTAATGGCATATCTTATTTCCATGAAATTCCATTGAGTTATAGTGAGGTTTAACATTGCTCATAAATGTCAATAACACCAATTATTGTGGTCATTGTCAATATCTTTTGTCCTATATATGAACATATATAGGATTGGCATATGGGTCATAAGAATTATTTAAATTATGGAAATTGTGGTGCTTATAGGAACTTACTATATATAATAAAGTCCAAATATTGCAAATTTATGGATGCACTCAAGGGTTAAACAGCCAATCAAACACTCCGCCATTTATTGCAACACCTTGGGAACACCATCCACCATGTTTATGGCTATGACAGCACATATGTGGCTTTGTGGCTTTCCACAGGCAAGCCCATGCTGGTAGAAGAGGGGTTGACAAAAAATGATGTCATGTCACACAAAAACCGGGTTATGGTATGATCCCTAGTATATTTCCGAGCATGCTGTCCACACTCCATTCCTTGCTTTACATAACGCTTATGATGGTGACTTCCACAACCCACAACTCATATCAGCTGAAACCTTCCAACCTATACTTGCCTCATGCTTTCATAGTATCTCATCGTGACAAAGCTCTGCCACCTACACGATAGGGCTACCACCTACATGTGATCCAATGGTGGTCATAGTTACACATGCTTTGGAACCAGCACGGGCCCTCCCCTTCCGCCTTGTCCTACACTTTCATCTCCCTTCGGTGTCATACCACTTCCAATACGACGCAACATACTCAAATCCTGCCCTCCAATTACTGCTCCCTGCACAAACACCTTCCTTACATTCCGATTATCCCCACCAAAAAGGAATTGTTCCAACCGTTGCCTCAATTTCGCCTTCGCCTTCGCCTTGTCTCTGTCCGCATTCTTGTCTGGATACCTGTTGTCGCCCTCCTCTCTCATGCCCTCGCCCACGCCCTTTCCCCACACCGCTGGGTTTCCCCAGGCGTCGTCGACGCTAATGATCAGCGCGTCGAACGCCTTCCCCTTCGCGAAGGATCCAACACGATGTTGGAGGCAGCAAAGCTCGGCCCCTCCAAGCGTTGCGAGGTATAAAAGTGTCGCGATGGAGAGCTTCTGAACGGTGAATGGGCCTTCAGCTTTGGGATCGGTATGCCGATCGTGGTTGACATGGTGTTCATGGTGTTGCACTCCCTCGACATCGGTCTCTGAATCCAGGTCCAGGCCAAAATCAGTGGGGTGAGGTAAAGCGTGTAAGTCCTTACTATGGTTGTCACCATTGTCCTGTTTACAACGCTTGCAATGTACGCATCTGCACCGACATAGTTCTGCGTCTAGTTCCGCCTGGACAGCAACCATCTTAGACGTCGCGCTCGCCATCTGAACCGCGTACAACATCGAGGGGTTATTCCCACCACTGACGTCCGAGCCCAAGCCAACCTGGTAAGAAGAAACCGCGAATAGGACAATGATGACCATGTGTGGTCAACGTGCCGAGGCGCGGGGAGTGTATAGCCAACTCGCCTTGACCTTGTGATCCAACAACAGTCCGACCTTTGCCATCCCACTACTCAAATAAAAGTTACTCGCTGGGCAATGTGATATCCCTGCGCCCCGCTCGGCGAGCAGTCCTGTCTCCTCCTTCGTCAACCATACCCCATGTCCGAGAATCGTGTTGTTCCGCAGGAGACCGAACCGGTCATATACCTCCGCATAGGACTTGGCGTTGAACCGTTTGCGCGTCTCCTCCACTTCCTTTCGGTTTTCGGAGATGTGTGTCTGGATGGGGATGTGGGGCATGGTTGCAGCGAGTTTACCCAAGTAGGTAAGGAGCTCTTCGCTGCAGGACAGGGCGGAACGGGGGGTTATGATGGGGTGGACAAGCCGTTCATTGGCATAGGAGGGAGGCAGGCTTTCGATGTGCTTGATGAGTGCAATGGTGTCGTCAAGGGACGCTTTAGGCGATTTTTCAATGTAGTAATCAGGACAGTCCTGGGAATCCATGTTGCATTTCTGTCAAAGGGAATCCTTGCTCATGAATACGATTGAGTGCCGAGCCGGGGAAAACATACCCCGACGAACGCTCGTTGGCCTTGGATTTAGCATTTAGCAGGGTGATACGCCCGAAACGTATGAGGTTACCTTTCTTGTGAACGGTGTTCGCGAGGATCATAGTTGCATTGAGGTGTAAGGTACCATAATAGCAGCTCGTCGTTGTCTATCGATAAATAAGCCCTATCGTTACTGCGCGCACACGATCACATACCCCAGAAGCGATGGAGCGATCGATGACATCATTGTACGTGTCCTCTGCATAATCCTTGTCTTCAAACTTGGATTCCGTGGGAAAAACATATTTGGGGAGCCAGTCAAGGAGTTCGCTATCACCACCACTGATGATCATGACAGTGATGGGGAACGATACATCAGCACGGAAAGGCCTCGCCAATGCAGGTGTTGGTAATACGTACGTGCCCAAGATGGGGAACTGGCATGCATGCTATACAAAGCGGACGAACGGTGAGTATTCCGAAACGTCGCCAGGCCGCACGATGCCCAGTAGTGTGACGAATAGGATCAACGTACGACGTGCGTATCGATCAAGCCAGGCATGAGAAATTCATCTGCGCTCAATATTATGAGGGTATAATCGTCCTTCATCAATCCGTACGAGAGGATGGTCTGGTGCAGGACTGGTTCATCAATGTTCTCTTTGATCCACAAAATGTTTCCATCAAGCCCAACGGCGATCAAGCACCGGGGGAGTGCGAGATAGCGCGTCAGGTTCTGTGGATTGACAACTGCGCCAAAATAGAGAGTGATCATGGGGGTACGAATGGTGGTATGTCAGGAATCGGCAGTGGGATGGTGAGTGATCCAACAATCGAGCTCGACCCACGCAGAAGGACGTCTTCCAGTGGTCTTCCAGAAGGGTTCGGTCATTTACATAATCATGTCCTGTCGGACTCATAGCACCCGGAATGGGTGGATACGAGTGATGAATAAAAACCGGCCGGGTGGATTTGTTGGAGGACAGTGCGTAAATACATCATACATCATGCTACCCTTTTGTCTACCAAAATACGGACATAATAATGACTAAGTTTGCACAGCCTCGGCGCCAGCCTTCTGTCAGTACGACCGCGTGGCATACTTTTTGCTTTCCGTGTTGCAGAAAACATGTATGGTGAGCCGTTCAAACACCCGGGTCTACTCCTACCGAAATAATGAAGATAAAGACCGTACGTAACATCATGGAATGTTTCTCGATGCATTCGTTGTTTTTCCACCCTACTGGGATCCTTGAGACTGAGCCATCACACGAACCAAATGTTCTCTGTGATTGACGAAGGTGTCATGGCAAAAAACACCGTATTACAGCACAACATGACTCGTCAACACAATCGCTTCATCCGCTGGAATACTCCCTCACAAGAGTTCCATGTTCAAAACGAGACGACAAGCCTATCCTGAGCTTGGTGAGGTTCCTGTTATACAATCGCCATCAACTCTTGACAGCAGAATACATCGACATTCTCCAACTGGGTTCGACTCGTCAATCCAGGGGCTCCAAACGGCGTGACACATGAGACGTGCTAGCAAATGGTCACCATTTGCAGACCGTCGAGCCAACGGACCATCAGAAGCGAAGTCGGCAACACTAGAGTGATCCCATCAAACTCTGTGTTCAGCTGTCCAAAGTTGGTTGTCTGCATGGCCATAACGACTCACCCAACACCACCCGATAATAAGTCGTCGCATCCTTGACAACGAGTGGTCGTAATCCCCCTATCACCGCCGGTATGATCGAACCGGCAGATATACAATCCCTGAACAAAAGGGGGTTGTATCGCTCTACCAGGTGCTCGTAGTGGCGCAAGATGGGCTGGTGTAATAATAAGAGAATCTCATCTATATAATTACTACAAATCCCGAAACGTACGAGTCCAGTCGAAAGCCGAGTGGTAAAATGAAAAGAAGGGCAGTCTTGACTCACCCTCGCCATTTACGTAAGGAAAAACATGTTTCAAAGGCATTCAAGCTATGACTCTAGCCAAGAGAATAATGTAAGGGCGGTGCGCTTACATATCTAAGGTCGTCTTCTCCACGCCTGCGTTGGGACATTAGGGGCTCGATCCCCGGGACGAGATTAGTCGACCACACGACCCGGGCCCATAGGTTTCCGAGATCAATAAAAGAACCCCGGAAGAGACTATATTACAGAGTGATGTGGCTCGTGAGCTCCATCTCTTCGACCGACGGGCCCCCCCTCTGAAAGCGCTGCAGGTTCAAGATGAGACGGCAGCCCTGTTTTTTTGCGGTGGTGAGACCGCTGTTCCAGGGATCGAAACGAACCCCCATTGACTCACGACGACCGAAAAGAGCGAAACTGTCCAACTAGAATTGGCGGGTCAATTCAGGAGTCTCGAACGGTGACATGATGGACGTACTAGAAAATCATCGACAACCGCATGTCATCGAGCCAACAGCCTACCAAAGCCATTCCACATATCACTAGCGTGAGCCCCCCAACCCTACATTCAGCCATATCCGGTTGGTGGCTTGGAGTGTGACTCACAAAATACGACCAAATAGTACGCCACAGCATCTTGAACGAGGAGTGAGAGAAGCGGCGTCCTTCTCCACCCTTGTCTAATCCAGAGGAAAGGCTTTAAGACGATCATGCCCGTGAGGATGCTCCGGATGACAATGATAATGCCCCTGGGAGACCACGTCAAGCTACAAGTGAGGGATATAGGTCCTAACGGGAACTCACGCGACAGGATTTGTCAGGCTCCGTGGGTGAAAGAGAATGCAAGCCTCGGAGTGATTCACTGCATTACTTTCAGCTATGATCAATCCCGTGACACCCAACTCTAAGAGGATCAGGCTACTCAGAAAGACGCCGGCTTGGCGGCTTCGATTGAATAGGACAAAAGCTGGAGGACGTAAGGAATCGACTTTCTGTGCTGCGCCTGAGCTCACCTCGGGTTCCCAAAATAACCTCGAGGATGAAATTGGACACTTGCCCGATGAATGACATATATCGATACCACATCGCGCAATAGAAATGCGACATGCGACCGGACGACAAGTTCGAAAAGACAGACAGGTTAAATCTGTGATGCCAATCACTTCGGCAGTCAAACAGGAGTGGATCTAACCTACATTTGCACCACTAGCGAGACGTAGCGAAAATAAATGTAGAACCATTTGCCCAGGCACCATCGCATTCTGGGCAAGGATGAGTTCGTGGGCGGCCATACGTGTGCATGGCCTCACTGCCATATATGTTCAACCTCTTCGTCAAGTGTCAGGAGATAGTCCCAAATCAATATACTAAGGGTAGCGACTTTCGATGCCCGTGAGCATGGGGTCTCAGAGACATGTCAAAAAACCATACCGATCTGATAACGAATATCACGTATGGCACTGAGGTACGCCATTGAGAGAGGTACGTCGTGGGTGAGTGATGTCATTTGGAAACTGTGAGATGTTCAGGGATGAATCGATGAGGGATAAAATCGGGTTCCCTCAACGCAACATTTATCGCGCGGCGGAGTTCGGTGAGAAATGTGCGACGTGCCTGTCTACTTACGAACTTGCCCGTTTATCGCACTCAGATACTCGAGGAACAAAGCCGTCAGAACGAAAAACGACTAGTCAGAATACAGACAGTACAGGCCCATACGAGATGAGGTACGTGCGCAATGTCCCTTTACCAGATCCACGTCTCTGGCACAGGCTGCGCATGACCCGAACAGGACGCTGTCATAAGTCCTCAATTGGAACACACCTTTTAGAAAGATCCTTGAATAAGAGCCCACCAACTCCTGTGTCGTTTGACCACAGGACCCTGTGGAGCCGAGATCGTTCCTGGACCTACTCCCAAAAGTGTCAGTGACATTGTGGGGACTTACGATTGACAGAACCGTCGAATGGGCAAGTGGGTTCCGCCGTTCACGTCCTCTGTTTAACTTAGATAAATGAGTTGTGAGGACCAATACCGATCGGCTGGGACGAATTTGCCAGCCCGTGAGACCAGTTCCGCGAGGGCATATTTGTCGTCATTCCACCCGCAGCGATGGTCCCGCATGGTACCGAGTACTTGTGGTGTTTTGTGTACATATGAGCTATGATCACGTGCCACAGAACTCCTTGGAAATTATGCCACGAGTCAATTTGACGTGTTCAACGTGGCCGTTGTGTAGCACGACGCTGCAATCGATCGCTTTCAAACCGGCTAGCATGCGGGTATGTTTCTTTTCTTCCCGTCATCTTGCCTGTTAGAATGGTTGGTGCATATCGTCAAGTTGCACTTTTGACGTTGTCCACAGGATCGAGGGCGAGCGCTAAAATCAACATGTAGTGTTCAACGTCGACGCTGTGATGTTCCCGGAGTTATAACTACGATTGACGAGGCTCTTCTCCCTACCCGGCCTTCGTTTTAATGCTCCGAAACATGGATAGTCTCTCGAAACCAAACAACGCTGACCTGTATTACCACGGATCAGCGTTCACAGTAGAGTCGATATCTTCATAAATGTATACTTGTGCGTTGAAGCCATGGACGTGCTGCAAGTGGTTGTCTGAGAGTCGGTGCTGTTCGTTTTCGCCGTAACACAGCCACTGTGGATGCAGCTCGTCCTCGCGCAATCATGACGCTCCCCGCCAACGACGCCTTCTCTCTCGGTCTTGCCCACGACCAGCCACGACGCGCTTCTTCACGCACCCCCTCCATCTCCCGTCGCTCCTCCTCTCCAAAAATTTTGTTCTCCTCACCGTCTGCCTCACCCTCGCCGGCCCCTCTTCCCGTGCGCATGTCTCCCAAGAGAGCACACAGGCGCAGACAGTCGACAAACCACTCGCAGAACAACATTCGTCTCAATGGTAGCGAGCCTACCATCGAAGAACTTGTCGAGGAAGCCGACGCTCATGCCTCGGTTTCAGCCAAACGCAAGTCCAGGCACGTTCGCACCAACTCGCCGCCCAACGGCGTTGCACCACAACCAAACGGCGTTCTCAAGCCAAATGTAAATGTGATCGACTGGGAGGTTCCGCGCAAGGCGTTGCATTCGTCCATCGGTACGTACCTATGCGTATGTGACCTCTCCTTGTCCATATCTGAGGGGTTCATGCAGGTTTTTTTACGATATACCTCTACACTTCCAATGGGGACCCACAGCGTGTCATTGTTGCCCTGAGTTCCACGCTGGCTGTGCTCATACCCATAGACGTCCTTCGACTGCGCTATTCTTCACTCGAGTATGCCTTCGAGAAATGTGTCGGTATCTTTATGCGCGATAGCGAAAAGGTCCGTCTGTGTGCCACCACACTCTTCCTTGACGCTGATCGTCAGCGAACCCGCCAGAAATCCTCGAATGGTGTCATATGGTATATTCTTGGCGTTAATGCAGTCCTCATTGCGCTTCCGCTCGACATTGCCGTCGTCTCTGTGCTCATGTGTGTCATCTTCCACTTGCCATCTATATCTCGCCCAGTCACTGATAATTAATATCCGCACAGCCTTTCGTGGGCTGACACAGCCGCGTCTACCTTTGGTCGCCTCTACGGCAGTCTTACGCCCCGCCTCCCCAAACGCCTCTTTGGCATCTTTCCACTTGCACCTCGAAAGAGTTTGGCGGGGTTCGCTGCCGCCACGCTCACCGGTACGGCCATCGCCATGGGGTTCTGGACGCTGCTTGCTCCCTTGAGACCACATGGGTTGACGTGGACATGGCAAGGTGGGGTCTCGCAGGGTTTCCTCGGGGGCGCTGGGAGCGCACTTGGATCCCCTCCGGCGTTCGCAGGATGGATGGGCTTGCTCACGATCGGTGTCGTTGCTGGACTTGTGACTGGCATTGCAGAGGCTCTTGGTGAGTGTTCTGTGCTGCGTACAAGTGATGTCAACTAACAGTATTGGTCACGTGGTCACAGACCTTGGTGGGGTGGACGATAATCTGAGTCTACCGGTCATTGCTGGGGGATGTCTATGGGGTTTATTCAAGATTCTTGGATGGCTCGGCGCTGTGCTTGCATAACCCCTTTGCGTTCATGTCCGTTTTCAATGCAGGCCTGGGCGTCGCTGTGCACTTTTCGAATCTCCTGATCTACTCTGCAACCCTTGCCGCACTGACACTAATTCTCCCTCGTCCTTTTTCTCCTGGTTACGATATGACGGCATGACGGATGATCAAACTCGGCCAAGGCGGAGCCGTCCTCGCAATTCCATTCCCCTCTAAGTATCCGGCCCTCACCCATTTTTATTCTTTGGATACAGTAATCCGAACCTGATAGTCTACCTCTGCCCATCTCTCACCACCCCCTGTCCCTTTGCATCCTCCTTCCCAATGCGCATTCCACCCTTTCTCGTGATATTAGATGCGGCGATGGATGAACCGTTCGAGACGATTTCCAGAGTAGGCGTGTCGATGCGAGGCACGTTAGGTGCCTTGAGCTCCTTGTGTTCCCTCCTTTTTCTCCTAGCGCTAGAGGTACATTACGGACGACTGTCCCCCTGAATTTTGTTTCTGATTTCCTTTGCCGTTAGCTTCCGTGCGAGATGTTGCGGTCCGTTTTTGGTTTTCGATCGTGAATACCATTAGTTCGAGTTGACGCTGCCGACTGCAGTTAATTACTTACACACATGAGACCCTCGCCAACGTACACCTACGCTCGGTCGAGGTAATGGAAACAGACTTACCACGCATATTCCACCACTCGAAATAATAATCACAAATCTGAGCAAGAACGAGTGATAGAGGGTCTCAAACGGCTAGCCGAGTCCGCTAGTTGCCCACTAGTTGGGCAACTTGTGACAAAAAAGTGAGGGCACGGTAGAACGAAATGCGGAGATCAAAGCTGAGCTTGAATATCTGGCAATGAATCGCAGGTCTCAAACTACTAATGTGACAAAAAGGACGAGGTAAGTGAGAATGAAAATGCAGAAACCCAAACTGAGCTCGAATATCTGGTAGTGAGCCTGAATGTTGCATGCATGCTGTGACAGGTGACAGCGATTACATCTATACTAGTTGGTGACCTGGACCCGGCTTGACACCCACTATTTAAACTCAGGTTAGATCTCCGCATTTCGTTCTACCATGCCCTCACTTTTCAGTCACACTAGTTAGTGGGCTCGGCCAGCTGTTTGAGACCATCTAAATGATTTCAACAACGACCAGCACGAGTTCATGTCAAACATTTGCGTCTCCAGCCCATTTTGCATAACCCGTCAAGGATCATATTTCCATTGCACCTGTCCGTGCCAACTTCGTATTCTCTAGGACGAAATGGAATATTGAACATCCTTTAAAGAAGTCAAAGTTCACCGCGACTCAATGCTCGAGTGATGAGAATAGGGTATATCGTGCCGTCGGCATGTTCATGCTCCGCCTCGGCACTTTGGGTGATGCCCGTAGCGTGACTTGCACTCGTGCCTTGCTGTGCCAAACCTAGGTCAAATGCGACCGTTGCATCCTTGGCTTCGATTCGTATTGCGCCGAACGAGGCAAGATGAATCGTCGGGGATCATTCACAAATCTTTTTTCTGCCAGTGGAGATCGACGTAATAGGCTGAGCGACAATTCAGAATGAATACGACGGTTTTGTACTAGTAGATAGGGACAGGCATGCGCCTTATTAATGAGTCCCCCGCCTTGACCTTGGCTGAACGATGGTTTAATATAACTTGTCGTAGGTGGGTCGGCGTTCGCATCGATCCCTCTCAGGCGGTCCTGTCGTCGGATTTCGGTCACGGGTATGCACGTCGTACTCGGATGCTTTGGAAGCACCGTGGATAGCATGACTGATGGGCGTGACTTTAATGTCACTTGTCATGATGGTAGGAAGCTGGAAAGGAGGATTCATCAAGGACGCTGTCTCATCGATCGATAAACGAGTCGATCATCGATCTACAGCAGCCAGCGATCGATGTTCGCGCGTATCAAAGGCATGATAACTGGGTTCGGTACAGGCTTGGACGCCATGGTTGATCTGTACTTCAGCTTGGAACGATCTCGGTCGCCCGTCTAGGCCGAATCTAATGTCACGCTGCGATTGAATTGGTACGCGAGCACATCGGAAATGTATACATACACTGATCACGCGACGGAATTCCTCGTAGCACGTGGCGAACGAATGACCAAGATGGGTCAGGCAAATGCAGTCGTGGGCGCGGGCATACTCGGAAAGGATAAGCGAATCTACACAGTATGCATCGGGGGAATGGCCTTGCGGGGGTAACATTAGCGTCGCTCGTCAACAAAAGGATTACCAGCAAGATAAAGTTCGTGATCATCAATATCCAGGGAAACAGAACATGCCTGTCTTCGTCCTATTACCGATGGCGTGCGGGGTCAGGTGGGCCTGTGAGGCCTCGGAATTCCTGGAACCTCCCAAAAGTTGAAAGTGCGTTGCGCCTACACCACTGACATATTACGTAAATGGTTTTGGTCCACGGCCGTCCCCGTCAACGTCCGTCAAGGCATTGAAAACTTTCTACCATCACGATGGAGGCTTTCCTTTCAGCTACACGCTCTCGTCCTCTTCGTTTCCGGGGCCTCGACTGCACGTGTTGAAACACCACGTATACGACCCTATACGAGTGGCATGTGTTTCGTTGCGAGTGTGAGATAGCACGTGGAGAACTCGCGCAGTGCATGCGGTTGTCGCTAAGTCGGGTGGAAACGGGTGTACGCGAAAACATTGGGTCCGTATTTCGGTGGCGGTCTATTTGAGCTTCGAGTCTTGAACTCTGATCATCTCCTTGTCAAAATCCCGCTCGACGACGACAGACTCGTCCGTTCGTCGCGTTGCCAAAGCGGGATATATATGACCGCAGACAACGGTGGAGCGACGAATTAGCTCGAATTGGGTGAAATATGATTCAGGTCACACGTACGTGACAACGCGGTGAAGAAGACAATGGCAAAACCTTTGAGCCCGCACATGCCTTGGCATTCACGCAACCCAGCCTCAGTGCCCTATACCAATTGTGTGGAGGCTAAATAGATGTTTCACCAACTAACGACCAACAGGTGACCGTTTCAGCTCACAACGACGACGCTGCGGAACGAATGACTTGGAGAGTTTTCTTGCTCGTTGACCTGACTGGCACGATCAGTAGGTCGGTCGCTTTCTGCATGTTGCGCGTCGTTTGATGAGGCTATGCTTACGAAGTCTCTCCAAGGTACCAGCGGGGCGCCCGAATCGATTAGCCTTAAATGTCATTGTTTCATGTGCGTTGACGTGCAATTGAGATCGTACGTGGTGTCGGATACCCCCGTGATTCGGCTTATCCCCCAATATGAAATACCGCTTCTCTCACATATCCTCTCTTGCATTCTCCTGGTGGTCTGGTCAGAGATCCACTTTTTTTCTATTCCAGAACTTGAACCGCCTGCCCTCCAAGATTCCATCACTCCGGGTGACAGGTTCGTACCGGGCGCAACGAACCATCTCATGGTGTCGTCTTCCTCTTATGCGCCCAACGAATCATACGCCACCATCGTGCGAGAAGAACTATGGCTCCAAGGTACCTTCCTCAGCAATTTCATCTTTGGTATCCAAACCACACTCTGTCTCTTGGCCTTTCTCGCCGTTCTCCGAAGACCAACCATCAAGCACACTCACGGTCGCAAGCGGATGGCTCTGTTGGTCTATATCGCCCTCTTGTTTGCCATCATGACTGCAGAACAGGGGCTCACGCTCAACTGGATCCAAATGGCCTTCATCATGCAACGAAATTACCCCGGTGGGCCGGATGCGTATCTCAGCGATGTGTGGTCAACCTCGGTCAATCTTGGCCCTAGTGCCTTGGCCGTGTTTGCGAACTGGATGATGGAATCCTTGTTGGTGAGTTCCTCGTGCATGTATCATTCGAGCGGATGGCTCATGCATCCAAGGTATGGCGGTGTCATGTGGTGTGTACGGTGTGTAGCACCGGGGAGGGATTTTGGTGGCTCGGTTTCTCGGTTCCGTGTCTACTGCTGACGGCTGTGTTCGGTGCGTACAATGCCGCACCGGGCGCACTATCGTCCACGCTGACTCTCTCCTTGCCGTACGACACTCTGCTGCTTTCATCAATCCGGTCCGCCAGTCATCGGCAGTCTGATGATCCACCAAGCCGTCTACACCACGCCAACAGCCACCGTCGTCGTCGCCTATGGTATCACCTCGCTCGCACTCGACTTCGTCGCGACCGGGTTCATCGCCGCACGACTACTCGTCCATCGACACCGTGTTGTGAGCCAACTCGGACGAGCACACGGTCAGCACTACGTGAGCATCGCCACGGTGATTATCGAATCTGCGGCGGTGTTTACAGGCTTTCTCGTCATCGTCATCGTAGCGTACGCGATAAAGAGTCCGGCCACGATCTTACTCCGGTTGATCGTCCTGCAGGTTCAGGTGAGCATCAGCACGTGTTGCCAGCATGTCGCCTCTCGGCGCGTGGTGTCGTTTTCGTCCGGCTTGACTCGGAATTGAGATGGTTTTCTGGCTCACCGTTCGTTTCTATTCGGTTTATCTGACAGGCGATTACGTCGTTTTTCATCATTTGGTGGATCGCGCGGGGACAAGGGTGGAAGCGGCCGACGGACACGGAGGTGGTGTCTGCGGCGATATCGTCGTTGAATTCGCGTACCAGACCGCCGTCCCAGTCGAACGTGATCCAGTTGGAGGTGTTACCAACGCGGCGGGATGAGGAGGAGGGGAGTATGCGACCCACGGAGAACGGAAGCAAGGAGTCGCTTCGCAAGACCGGGGAGGCGTGAAGTGGAACTCCATGTTATATGTACGATCAAGTATATACACTCGCTGGGGGACGTTTTAGACTCGTCATTTACGGTATGATGTAATTAATCACCATGATCAAGTGTCATCGTTCTGATGGATGTAGTTGAAACTTGGCGCTCCACTTGTCTGTGGGTGAGCAGGTTTCGAGTCTGGTCTGACCAAGTCATGCATGCGAATGAGGCAGGCTGTCTGGCATGCGGGCGAGCTCAACTGACAGAGGTGCGAAGAAAGTTCACATGAACGGCGTGAATCACCGTCTGGAGGTGAAGCTTCTCTCAGCATACCACTTTTCAATTCCGCCAACGCGCTTGTGGAAAGCTCTTGATGCTTGAACGATCGTCAAACCGCGAACTCGATAATCTGGTTGTCCAAAAGGAACACTAGGAGAGACTACAACAACGGACATGATTTCCAACACTTTGGTAATGAGAGCTACACTTGGCAGGGGAACAAGGCGGACTTTCGAATTAGGTCGCCGCTTTTTCTCTTGGTCTGGCTTTCAGGTTGTATTCCTAGTTGATCCAGAACCAACTGAATCAGTGCAGTCCATTCCACTAGTTTATGGCCAGTGAGCACTCACCACAGTGTGTCATTCTCGGGCTATACCAGCCCTATCGGAAACGCGTAAGCTTTGAAACGATTTCATCGCGCGAGTATGCTGCACTGACAGGGTTTGTGCAGCACCTGAGCATGATGGAACGCAGGACAAGGATTTTCTCTTGTTCTTGGATCGCGGCAAGAATTCATGATGGCTGGTATGTACAATAGTACGTTGATCAGCTCATCCGCGCAGCCACGGAGGGTGCTGTAGCAGACGCAACAAGCGATCAAGACAGGCAAAACCGACCCGATGGATCGGCTCTGAATCGTCTCTGTAACCCCCTCCCCGGACCAGGTCTCACGTCATACTTGAACCACAATCACTTGGCGGGTACATACTCGCTTCTACACCGCACCCTCCTGAGGAAGGGGCGCATTGAGAGAGTGCGCGCTCTTTGGCATCGGTGTCTCGTCCCCCTTGCTCGCGATGGACGGTGCGCGCGCGCTTGTCAAAGCAGCGTCCACCGTTATCTCCAAGTCGATCACTTCAGGTCCTACCCGTGGCTGCGAGTCTCCCCTCCAGTCGGCCGACGTCACGCATACATCGCTTCTCCATCCCTTCCCCTGCGCAATCCGATAAATGATCAACAGTGATGCGATACTCTATCGAATGCGTTAACCCAAGGGAGTGTTTTTCAGTGCTCAGTGCCGCTCGGGTCATGCAATATGCGCTTGACCGCTTACCTCGAGCAACGCGAGTAACTGTTGGAGGACATTCGTCGCCGCCGAGCCGACGAAGGTGAGGGCGATGAAGAGGATGAGAAATCCCGTGTAGAGCGATGCCGATTCGGTCAATATCGTCGCCGCGCTGACATAATTCGCTCCGTGGCCGGGCCCAAACTGTTTCACTAACCGCCGTCGATGTAGCAAAAGTCGCACCACAATGATGCCCGTCACAGTGACGTTCGAAACGAGGGACAGGATCGAGTAAGCGATTCCAGATTTGATCACGTCGTCATCCTGCAGCTTTCTGGAGAGTTGGTAGAGAAACACGCTGCCAGTAACTGTTTACCTCCCACGAGGGCAAGGCGTTAGTACGCTTTGGCGTAAGTAGGACGGCAACCAGAACGCACCAAACTCGGAAATCAACAGGGCAATTGGAAGGATTATTCCAAACCACACTGGCCGATCGCCCGTTCTGCAAACGACCTCACATCGCCATACCTTGGACGTGTCAAGCTCGTCATACCTTCGGCGTGCAAATATAGACACTCACCAACAATGATTCCATCATCCAGTTCGCGAATATATACAAACTCGTCGATACTACATCGACCGGCGACTCAAATCGTTGACTGAGGTAGCGGTTTGGTCCTCCTGGGCTATTTCGAGCTTGAACAAACCCCGTCTGGATATACAGCAAGTTGGACTCTTGTCCAACCGTTATGACTGTGCATAAGACGGAGATATATATCAAGAGGATGGTTCGCAATCGGGGATGTAAACGCTGTTTGAGCACGGCGAGGAAGGACATGGCGGAAAGTGTAATTTGCACGCCGCAAAGAAGACTGCCCAGAAATGCGCCTTGAAGCCATGCCACCTCATCTTGAGTGACATGGATCGGCTTGTCTAGTGTATAGGAAGAACACGACGAACACGACATGGTGGGCGGAGCAGGAGGGCTGAAGCCACTGAAAGGCCTGCGAAATGGCGGTCTGATCTTACAATCGCGTCATGTAGCCTGTTTTTATCAACGGCGTGGGCGAGTAGTCAAATGCTTGACCCATTATTGGAGAAATTTACAGGGACAATGACCAGTGGGAATAAAAACTTCCAGGAATGGTAAAGGACCAGGAGTACCACCGAATTTACGACCAAACGAGAACAACTCACCACGGCTGACTGAGATCTCAAATGTACTCTTTATGCTGATTTGAAGCACTCAGCGGACCAGGTGGAATTCGACCACCATTAGGACCGGTGAACTTCTTCGCGAGCCCACGATCCGTTGGCATGTACGCGTCGTGAGGTCGCTCAGCATCCGCCCTGGAATCTCAGGCCTGTCAACGTGTTTGGATCCATCATCATTGAGCAACTGATAAAGCAGTGCCATAAATATATAATGTATGTCAATACAATGCCCCTGCGTGAGATGAAGGCCGACTTCTTGGTAGCCCACGCGCTCAACATCGATGTTCGGTGACCACAACGTGTTGCCCAGTGTGCTTCTAACTTGCTCTGTTTCGCCAATGATCAGGTAAAACCATTCGCGACTCGATACGTCGCCCAAGCGAGGGGCCGCCAGCTTGATGATTGTGGAGCATGCTCCTGTTTCTCTATCAACTTCAACTACAACTTGGGTCACCTGCAGGCGGGTGTAGTAGCCCTGGTTCGACAGCGCAACCTGCCTGTCTTGGCAGTAATGTCAACACTGCGTCTCGTGGCAAGTGCGTACCCAGATCTACCTAGCTTTGGTGCTAGGCCGTACTTCGTCACATCTCATGCATTCTGGTTGTGAAATCCTTGGCAAGACTTCGTTTGCTTTCTTTTTTCGATCCCGATAGGTCCCTTAATTTCCCTTTTTGTTGCGACCTACTCTCTAGTCACGGCTCTCAAACAGCCGGTGGTAAAATAGTCCAGGGGTGACGTGATATGGCTACTCACTGGCAGATTTGCAGAGCAGGGTCAGGTATGACAGGTCTCATTGTGCGGACCTGAAGGATGCCAAAGGAGGCATTACCCGAACGAATTACCATGGGGTTTGGACCCTTGGCACGGCGGCTTTGAGGGGAGGCACAATGAGTTCAAAAGGTTCGATCTCACATTTATATGATGGACCGAAACCGAGTACATTAGTGAGTACCTCAAATGGTGACGTTTACACTGACCGAAACTTCGGATCCAGGGCCTATGTGCGCCCCACAGCTAAAATCCACGATAGTACTAATTGAAGTGACGGTGTTGAATCTGAATGAATGAGGAGGTATATACCTCGAAATGTCGTCGCCTTTGCAAATCTAAACTGGATTATGTGCGCGATTGCTTGGTTGTCATGGTCATCTTTGACCGCACAAGCCGCTTAGGTGTTGCGTTTGCTCACAGGTCCACAGGCACTGACACGTCCGGTCGGCACGACGTCGTCACCTTCTCAGCGTTAGGCCACCCAGTGTCGGTACAGTACCACCGGACGTGGGATCACGCGGTAACATTAAGAATCTAAGACGAGTCGTAATACTAACAGGTCGTCAGGGTGCAGCGGCGGTTTGACAATAATTCTAATTTGCTCAATGTTTGTCAACGATCCCTAAAGTTAGCTCCCGCACTGACGTCGACAAATCCCTCTGGCCTTTTATGGTCAACCAGGTGTTGTTAGTGTTCAAACCCCTTCCAGTGAGAGATTCAGCAAGATGGTCAGCCAATGGGACCGGGAGACCCCTTTCGGTGGCTGTCGGCGGCGGCAGGACTTAGAAACTAGTTAGGACATATCCGAAACAGAATAGTTCCACTGGTCACAAGACAACGTTCCTCGTCAGGTCACACCCGTCGCCCGTTCCACCAAAGCTTATCGGCTCCGGGTACCGAGCCACTCGGAGGTACATATGGTAACCTTACCTCATTCTTACGCTGCCTGGACCTAGCACCGCTCCCGGTCACAGCACGCTCGAGCAGTCCGGGTTATCCGCTAATGGTACGGTTAGTAGAGGCAACTTCTACGAATGGCCGTTGCAGTTCCCGTGCCACTGTACATCCTCATTATTGCGGAGCGATGGGTTCAAGCAAAAAGGATGGATAGCTGATACTCTCCCTGAATATCATCCACGTTTGGTCTCGTCTTGTTGCCTCAGGGCCAGGCTAGGGGGCGATAGCATCCGCGGCGGCGAGCAGCGCTTTTCCACATGTCAAGACGAGTGTCTGGCTCAATCGCCGTCGAGTTGCAAATCGAACATATTCTTGGCGCCAGGAACGAGATACGGAATTTCACCCGATACCGTGTCATCAAGTTCGAAACTGACGCAGGGCTGGTTGTGAGCAGGGCACTTAAGAAACCCACCAAGAGGGCTAGGTACATGTTCATGTCGAAGTGTGAATTGAACACTTGTGGGATACGCAATAAGGAGGGTGACTTGGTGAGGGTCGGCCGGTTATTCGCGGGCCCTGCTGAATGCAATGCGTATGAGCGTACTCTTTGAGAATGGAAAGCTGGACGAGTCGGCAAGGTCTCATTAACATTACCAGTTACATATCGGCTGAACGTTCCACGGATGAGGACCAACCTGAAACGAGGCATACCAAACCCGCGGCGTTCCGCCACCGGCTGAGTGCGAATATTTTTCACCTTGAACTTGTACCAGCCTTGCTCTACTAGTGGTTCCTAAGATCGTCCGCCGCTCGAGTCCACTCGGAATGCTTTCCTGGGCCTTTTATCCATATCGAAAACCTGCTGAGCTACATTAGAATCCAGATTCGTAATCTCTTGACCTTCCAACCATGTTCTCCGGGAATGTCCAAACTACAAATAAACTTTCCGTGGATGGATCTGATGTTCACTGACTTGTAGTCTGCGCAAGGCATAGCTTAACCTGAAATACGTCACGTACTAAACGTGGTTTTCTCGTGCCTATCCTTGCAAGCGGGAAAGCTCTGAGGATCACTGTCATCGCCCGATCGCCCCTTCAAGTTACTGGGGTCGGCCTTGATGGTTCGCACGACGTTGTAATTGGAATCCCACGTTCCTGGTGGTAACGGTCGATGTTGAAGTAGCGTCGTGATGAATGGGTAGTTTTTTCTTGGATCCTGCACTGATCAGTGCTCTATCGCGGCAACAGTGTGCTACCCTGGCATGCCGACATGGTTGTTCATAGCATCGAGGATGCTACTCTGTCGTTAGTTATGCGCTTTTAGCACAGGTCACAGTTAATAGGGTGGACCTGCCACACTCTATTCCGGTTAGTTGGCTTGCCAACCGCAGGAGATGAGCCAACGTGTCGTTGGTCGGGAATACACCCTCAGGCTTGCGCTTCACGCGTCGCTCGCGGTCCTTGTTGACCGCAAAAGTCGACTCAGGCTATTCTTGGGCTGTTATGTGTCAAAATTCCCCCCCTTGTTTGTCCTCGTCTCAAGGACGGTTTTACATGGGGTGTGCTTATCATGGGTTTGTAAGGTTATATTCTGATGAGTAGGGCGGTGTGGATGCTTGAGTTACTCATTAGTTTGTATCTAGTCTCTGCTGATAGACTTCATTACCCAAGGGCTTAATGTAAGAGAGGCGGGCATTTACCGACTCAAGTCACTTTGCAACGCCCGTCACACCGAGGACTGGATCTCGCTTGCATCTTATGTAGTGTCAGTTTTGAATCTGGCTGCTGAGCATGGAGTTGAAGAAATCTTGGAAGTTTGGGACTCCATGCAAGTACATCATGATGGTGTGGGCAAGAACCTTTCGGATCGGAAGCCAATTATGCTGACTCAGACCATATGGTGACATTATGTAATGCTAATGAAGAAGTTTACGCCAATCTTTCACATCCAGTCATCCATCGTCTCCGCGACAGTGGTGCACGGGCGGGTGCCACCAGATATACCAAAGGAGGTGTCTGAATGGCAAACACGCACAACATGGTAACCACATGAATGTCATGCGCCGGTGCATTAGTCCCTCGCTTCGTTGTCATGACATTTGCATACAACTCCATGGCCCCACGAGCTTATGGCTCAACAAGGAACCCTTCATGGTGAGAGATAACCCTCACTACTAGCCGACCACTCCGCGGTATTTCATTTTATTCAGATACCCACAGAATACAGCCATTACAACTCGACGTGAGAGCTCTAGCTAATGCATTCTCTTTGCGTTCTCACAAATAGTATTCAACCCGTTTCGCCCTCACTAGTTTCGAGATTCCCAACTTCCGAAAAACAATGCTGACAATCTTGATGAGTATTACAGTACGATGCTTCATTTCACCCACCCCTGGTGCATTCTATTTTCTGGTCGATCTTCCGTATGAAACTCTAGAGTCTCCCGCGTCTCCCACTCGGGTGGCTCCGCTTTCTTGATTAACTGCCGACGTACAAGGATAGGCGGCCGCCCCGGCTGTCGTCCCAAATAGGGAAGCGTAATGGTTGTGCGGAATACACATCAAAAATTGTCTCTTGCGCGAACGCTGTGGTCTCGCAAACCCGGACGTGAGCGTGGTCTCGTTCACCCAAGCCCTCAGCCTTTCTGTACATGTCGCATTAACGCATCAATACCCTTGCGGACGCAAGTATGATATGCATTTCACTATGATCCCCATCTTCTAACAATAGTCCAAGTCGATATGTGGGATCTAGGAATCTCTAGAGCCTACTAATCATGGCCCGGATGCGAACGGCGCAACGTGTTCCAAAAATGCCCGATCTCCAAGATACAGGTACGCTCTGCCCTCCGTGCTTGTACTTATTCTTGCATGTTTACATGGTATGATATGGCGCAGCGTCCCACGATGCGCCATCTTAATCGCGTCGGCCAGTTCGGGATACGATTCGCGCTTTGTGTAACAGTTTGAGCCCTTCCACCTGTTGGATGGTCCGACACATAGACCCTTTGCGCTCATTGTGTGGTGTTTGCAATCCTCTTCTATTGATCCATCTTAGCACCACATTGGGATGGGCTCAATAGTTGCATGGCTCTCGATTACAAACTCAGTCACAGTGACGAATTCACTATTCAATTGGTCAGCTTTCGACATCCAGGAACACTTCAAATCAAATGGCAAGTAATGTACGAATTCATGGCACACATGACGCAGGGTGATGCCACTGTCTGTCTCGGAACCTTGAAGCATCACATGTATGCTCCGTGCATCCATGACCCATTATCACGCGCAGCGTCCGAATACATATTGCGTTGAACCTTTCCGTCCCAAAAGGCATACTATGATGTACACGACGGGGAAACGCAAATTCGCAATGGTGTGATTCGACACATTCCCAGACCCCTGACATTTCCCTCCAGGATCCCAGGTCCAATAGAGGGTGGCCGACGAAAAAGGAAAATTACACGGAGGATGGGATCAACATTTGGGGGAACACATAGTATCCTAGTCCTTGGCAAATACTTAGAGCGACCGCCACCTCGTATATCAATGTCATGGCTTGAGTAATAACCACATCGATATCACCGCCGACCGTCGCGTGGCGCACACAGCCGCCAATCGACCCCACTTTTCGGATGAGCCCTACTCAGGTTCGAATTGTTCGATGAATCCCATCAAGGGGAAGCGGGTCGCGTCATTTAGAAACCCTCTCATTGAACTGAGGTAAAAACTATATGCGTGGAGTCTAGGCGAGCCTGAGGCTGAGTACGCGGCTCGGGAAAGCCGCTGCTATCTTCCTGCACCAATGCTTGACGTGTATAACCCACAGCCAATGGTTGTGCCATGAGACCAATCATGGAAATGTATCGTCGGGTTTTCAGGTTTGTACCCGATAGTCGTGGTCGAGTTCTCATCCTGATTCATTGTCGGGTGTTTTTTGTTTCCTTTCATATTCGGGTGTCAGCTGATGCCAGGGTCCGAGTTGGTGGCGGGACCAAACCACAGGTACCCTGATCCAAACCATGTGATGCGGGACCCTTTACGACCACTTGGGGCTTACTTCAATGTCCATCCCACACCGTCTATAGGCTCAAATCTAGAGATCAATTCCTCATCATACATATGCACAAGCAACAGGAAATCTGCCATCTAACATGGGCTTGTTCATCCTGCCCTGAATCAACGCAGGCATACTTGATCACCCCTTCGCTTTCTTAAGCA
>JBBPJV010000463.1:0-22149 GCA_038088915.1 Sutorius aff. eximius
GGCTTACGTCCCCAAAGTTGAAATATGATTTGAGGGAGGGAGTTTCAGGGAGATGAGAGATGACCAGATCCAAGTGGGAATGGGGGTCACCTTACGGTGTCACGTTGTGGACCCAAGGGCAGTCATTATTGTCGTTTTTAACAAATGTCGACCATGCGGGGATTTTACTCAAACGCACGCTCATCCTCGCTTGCCTCACAATGTTTCAGCACATCTGGTGGAGAGAGAACCATTTGACTCGCAAGAAGTCTTGGTCTTCATTTCCAAGTGACCGAGGATCAAATTTCACCTTCGGTTGTCTCGGAATACATTTTATAATACTTTGTGAGCAATGACCTATGTTTCTTTTTGGATTTCGGGGGGTTGTTGAGGCGCTATGCAGCGACCGGTGGTCAATGCACACCTGAGCAAAATTCCCGCGTGGCCAACTTCCCTGGAAACGACAATAAATTACTCGCGTCAGCGACATATGTACGTGCGAAAATAGAGCCGAGATCTGAACGATCAATGGCAATAGCACAAATTTGCAAACGGTCGGAAGCACGAAGGCACAGAATTTCAGGACCTTCCGAACTCGAAGGAAAACTGTACAAAGCAGTGACTTGCCTGTGCAAATGGAAAGAGAATGGGCGGCAGCCTTTCTTGGGTTGAAGTCGCTGGAAGAAGGTCTGGGCACTGGCTAGAAAGGATTTGGCATGAGAGGACCCGGATTACATAACGTAGCGATCCCTGAGAGCCGGGTGGGTGTCAAACTTTCCAAGTTTTCGACAACCACAGGTCAATAGTCCCTGTTATCGGTCGACGTCCTTATGTCGCCACTGTCTCATCAATTGAACATGCAGTAGGCGGTGGATGGAAGCATCACTGTGCCCATGGCCCGTGACAACAGTGACTGTGAGGGTACTTGTACCCTCTCGGTTGGCCAGATATAATAATGAACTTCGGACGAGCTTACCGTTTCGCCCATTTCTCTTGCCAGTGTGTCTGGGACATTCTCTCCAGTCTTTTGAACCCCTTTCAGTTTGCCAACTTCTCCGTCATATGCGGTCGCGGGCGCCCGCATCCCGAGTGTAGGATCTTTGAGTCAATTCGACTCTAACCTTGAAATGTAAACCGAGCCTATCCTGAGCCCTCTGCCGCCCAGGCGCTGCTCTGGCTCTTACCCTAGGCCTTCAGGGCGCACGGCGCACTCACATCACGGTTTGCAATTGACTCTAGGTTCAGATTTGATTGTAGCCTACGGTCTAGAAGCGTCCTCAGGTTTGGCTTTGGTACGTCGTTAGCTTCAGCTGTTGCCCGGCACCAAGAACCAGATCTAATCTGTTGTTGTACAGGACACCATCCTCAAAATATTTGTGGGGGACAAAGAGGGCACTGCGTTCTTCGCTTGATGCCGTGCCGTGAGGATGGCCCAGGAGACCTCCACGCCTTCGGCGAGTATGAAGGATGCGGTGCCCATTAATAGAGATGTCCGGTGGAACACGAGTTTCCAGTCTCCGCCGCGGTTCGCATCGGCGTTCCGCGTTCATGGGATCATTTGGCAATGAGGTTCGATCTCACAGGCGGTGCGACGGCCTGATGGTTGCATATATCCGGTGGTCCTTCCTCTTTCCGCCCCAGCGTTTCAACCATCGAATACCCATCTCATCGATATGGGCTATAACAGGGTCCAACTGTCTGGGGGAAGCGAATCCGGACTCATACTTATTTGAATTGCAACACACAGGTCTCGCCGCATTCTTCCGTGTGGCGCTGATCTTTCATGGGTGCCATGTCCACCAGGTGACTCCACTCAGGGACATGACTGCAATATCGATCCCAAGGCGGGCTGCCATCATGATAAGCCCCTCCATCCCCGTTAGTACTTGTTCATCTCTTCACCATGGGTCAGGTGGACTTTGCGGTGTTTCATAGATATTTTTCCAACTCCGTCCCCTCCAAATGGGACTCTGGAAAATGACCTCATAAGAAGTCATCGCTGCGACGCTGCGCTCACGCTGAGTCAAACACAGAGTAGCGGCGACACGTGCCACGCTCATTCACCCCCATCTAGTTCAACTATGAAGCAGAGGATGCGTCATGGTCTCTGATGGCTCGAGGATAACTTGGCATTTGATGGTGGGCATATTATTGTATCTCAATTCCGGTGGAATATTGTGGGGCGGTGCTTATCACTGCTCAAATATTCTCCCTAGAATTGTGAGTTGGTGTCGTAAGATTTAACACATGGTCTCTTCGTCTGTTCAGGAAGTCATTTGAACACGGATCTACACCTCGGGATACGTACTATGTGGCGTTCGTTTCGGAGAAACACACGCACGATTCCATTCGGCGATGATTGTTCGTGTTCTTTCACAGACACTTGTCCTCGTGGGTGGCGTGATGACCCAATGATCACGAAAATTTGGCGACCTTTCCTTTTTCCACGACAAAGTTTCAACCATCGACCGACCATCTCAACAGTGGTATGTCGTTGATGGTTGTGTAGGGAACAAATTAACTTATCCACAACATGCATACGTCCTGGCGCCACAACCTTCCCTGCTTCTTCCGCTGAATCATGCAGACTCCTCCCTCAGGTGACTCCCCTCAGGGACATTGACCCTGTGCACTACATTGTTCAATGGTGGCTGCCGTCACAATTAACTCCTTCACACCAATTAATATTGAGTGTTCTCGTAACGCCATAGTGTCAGTTGGGCTCGTCTCGAGCATTTCCTAGGATGATACGCACTCCTGCTCAGGTAGGACTTTGAAAAGTGTCTTCATGAAAGACATGCCAATTGATTTACGCACGCAGACTCGCAGACAACGGGCGATGACGGCCGCGCGCCAAGTCCATTCATGCTTGGCTAAACGGCAGGTGAAGAATGTCGAAAATTGGGTGACAACCTTGTGTTCCTAGTACTCGATGCCGCGTGTCTGCTGTCTTCCCTCGATCCTCGTAAATTGCCGTGGGCACTACATATCCATGTTCAGACGTTCCCTACCAAGGTTACGATTCACTGGTATAAGGTTTGATATATGGTTTTCATCTCCACCACAATGGTAGGTAAGTAGGCCGTGGGCTCAAACCTATCCACAAGTCACCAGAAGGACTTGACGGAAATAGGGCTGCAATTGTCAACTCTACTGACATGATGTTCGGTGGGGCACCCAGATGTGGATGAGGGCGTGGGTCTGCTTGGTATCTGTTCGACTATGCATGCATATACAAGATCATTGATAATCCCAAGCAATGCTCTCCATTGTACTCGACGATGACAACAACGCCTTGACAGTCAGTTTTCTCCTCATCTGTCCTTTTCGACCCTGCAGCCGCACGTTTGTTCTCCCCCCCTGGTCGCACCCCGAGGGATTTGGATGAACGAAAAAGGGATGGCCAACTTCGCCTCCCGTTTTAGCGTGCCCTGGGATCGCAGGCTGACGGAAGGAGGAAGCTAGGGATCAACCGTCACGATGAGTGACCCTGCGGAACAAGATACGCCACACCCGACATCTGCTGACCTGAGTATCCAGAATGTTTGGACAACGAAGCGTGGCATTTCTGGGCTCAATGCAAAGAACAGTAAATAGGGACATCTGATGGGTATAAATCCTCATCCCTTTCCTCCATCTCCTCCATCCCTAGTCCATACACATTCGAACAACTCGCTCAATCACCCTCTCATACAGAACTATGCAAACCGCGAGTCCTTCTTACCCGCCGACAAGGTGCTGGCTAACGGACTTGTTATGGGGTGCCATTCTTCCAGGTCATCTCTCTCCCCGTTAACGAAGCGTGCTGCTCCGGTGCCGAAACTTGCAACTGCTCCTCTACGTGTGTTTCCAATCTCTAGCGTGCTGTTGGATGTCTTCATTGATTGCCTGCGCTCCCTTTCTCTGTCTCATCTACAGTTGCACCTGCAAGTGCGGTGACTGCAAGCACTAGGCGTGGACTCGAATACATAGCCGGTGTTTGTTCCAGCACAAATCCAAATAGCCATGAAATTGTGCTCATTATTTTCAACTTTTCTCCTCAGTTCCCGCCATGGAGTGTAGGCTCGGAGTGTTAGTGGTGGAATGGCGGGGATCCTTCGAGTTTGCCCTTGTGTATGGTCAATGATGTCGAATCCGGTCTAAGTGATTCAATCAGTTCAATCGTCTTGCAAATTGTCCCCACTTGTGAGTTGTTGCGTACCCGCCGCTCGGCATCAGGCAAGGCACCTCCCTCAGTAGGATCGACATCACTATCTACCCCTATCGAAATGCCTCTTGAGCAGTGCGTCGGAGGAGCCACGTTCCAGCTGGTAATTAGTGAGGTGCCGCGACAGTGCGACCAGCCACCGATTGACGGGACGTGATGTTGAGGGTACACCTGAGAAATGGAACATTGAATAAACCACATAACGGAGCAAATGGGACTTTGTAATCGGCGAGTGTACAATTGAACCTGGTGTATCAGGAGCACACCTGGACCTGGTCACACGAATCGCGAGTTGCCATATTTGGAGATGACTGTTCGAATGTAACCAATGCACATGTTGCATGACGTTGAACCTACAGCAAGGCCAGATCTTATGGTTCGCTTTCTTGTTTTCGTCCAGAAGTTATGCATTTCGTCTGTAGCGAGTATTGCACGTTTTCATGGCACTGTCCAGGTTATCTTGTATAGGAACATGGTGTCACCTTCCATATTATTTAAGTGGGGGATGCCGAACGAGGTACGAGAGCATCTCTGGGATCTTGTGCTGCTTTTTTACGTGTACTCGAAGTTTTGAGCAATCAATCTTTCTCATATATCGCCATAGTCTCCTCATTAATGGTCAGTCTCTGCATCCCGACGAATGGAAGCTTTTTGGCTCGTGAGGACGACTGGGAGGGTACCCGCCAGTTGGGTTCATATAACCACAGGCTTCAGGCAACCATGCTACCCTTCATTTCTGTCTTCTACACACTCGCCGAGATCTTCGTTCCATTCGCTGCGCTTGTTCCCTGGTTGTCGGGCAAACATCCGACGTACCTAATATTGGCTCGGGCTTCAGTGATCCTGCAACGTGAACGATGCGTTGGTGACTCACCTTGCGATCCCGACCCAAACCTTCTTCAAAGTCCCCTACTTTCCAAGACTGGTCAAATATCACACCCTAAAGCACATCGCGCAGCCATCATGCAACGCAGTTTAGATGCCTCTGTGGATCGTATGGGCCATGGACTGGCGGCTGTTCTTCCGAGGCGCCCCCCTGTTGGAACATGGCTCACCTTGTTGTCCACGTTGGGATAGCCATTTCCTGGACCGGACTCCGGGAAATAGCGGCGGTCTTGTCAGAAGAAGGACGCTGGCATGGGCATCCATGCTTTTTTTTTCTGGCAAATTTGGCCTTTTGACGAGGTCGAGGATATCGCGCCGAGGCCTCCAGGATGGTTGGTGACTCTACGCTTCAGACTCGGAACGAAGAACGCGGTGTTCGATGGCAGGGTGTCCAAGGAAACACAATGTTGTGTGCGATATCGTTCGATGGTTTTCGGCCTGGTTCTGCCGCCACTGGTCTATTCTAGGCTTGACCCCATGGAAAACCTGATGGACATCACGCGTACCTCGCGCCATTTTCTCCTCACCATTAATGGTTATACCAACAACACATGTTATCCGTCAGTCATCACAAGCAGGGGCCCCCAAAGGACGAAACAGGAAGTCCCATTGTTTGCATCATGCGACAAGTTTCCGCATACCTCCCGCTTGGTACAATTCTCTCATGGGAGCCGTTCTGAGCCATTTCCGGCGTTCTGTTGTTTACCTTGTAGCTCCACCCAGGGGCATTGCGTCCGCCAGCATCTGATCTGATGGCAGCCTGTCGTTACCCCGTCTGGTGCCAGAACGTTCATCCTCGGTGATCCTGGCAGGGTCTCGTAACCATGATGTACTCATCAGGTGCGCCTGGTTCCGGTTCCTGGAGTGCTTCCTTGAATGCGACCTTAGATATGCCGTACCAAAAATGTATCAAGTCACACCACGGATAGACACGGGCGGAGCGACAACAAGGCGCGTGTTGGACTCGTTTGTGCATATCTGGTTGGACGACGCCCACGAAGGGGTTTACAGAGGAGTTCAGCTCCCCTTGGGTGTACTTCTAGCGTAACCCTTGCCGCCGCAGCTCGGCTGTGCATTCCCACAATGCTTCTCAGTCAACATGGGGCAGTGCTTATCGTCCCCAAAACTCCCGATCCCGTGTGCTATAACGTTTCACACGCGAGCAACTTATTATTTGTATCGTAGTGACTGATGCGGCTAAGCTGTACCCCTTGGCTTTCCAGATCTTGTTGGACAATAACGGAAGTAGGGTCACGTACTCAAGGATATCGAAACACGTTCTGGATTAGCCGGCTGTCGGCGCAACAACCGCACGCGCGCCCTTGGAACCATTGAATACCCCATTTCCGCTTCTTCACCTTTGTTCCGGACATCTCGCTGAGGAACACGAAACGGGAAATGACCATGGCTATCGTCCATTTCCTGTAATTCACCCATCCCGATTTGGCTTTTGCTGTGGTCGTCTGGCAATAGCCTCACATTGGCCGCATGGAAGTTCAGCGTTCAGCCGCGGTAAATAACACCAAATAGGGGTTAATGGGAGGTATAAGATCCTTTCCTGGCCTAGGACACACTCATCCTCCAGCCGTACTCAATCAAACAATTCGCTCTATCATCCTCACGTACAGCATCATGCAGACCGTGAGTCATACGTCACTCCTCTTGGGGGCACCAGTGATGCACTTATTGACCGATGTGTTTGGCAGGTCATCTCCATCCCCGCTAACGATGCGTGCTGCTCTGGCGCCGAAACCTGCAACTGCACCTCTACGTACGTCTGTGCTCGCTGCCTTCCAGCGGACCTCTTGATTGACCGCACGTCTCGTTTTTTCCTTTCTCGGTCTAGTTGCACTTGCAAGTGCGGTGACTGCAAGCACTGAACACCAAAGGCGCAGTTAGCGCTTTTTGTTCTCTTCCCTGATTTCTTGTTTCTTGGTCGCCGCTATGAAGTGTACACTTGATATGTGCGTGGTGTTAGTGGAACGACGGAGATCCTTTGTGTCTATGTATGGTGTGAACGGTCAGATGCAAGTATCAATTCAACCAATCTAATCACGTAATCCTTTGGCGGTTGTTTGATGCTATCCACCTTGCGTTCAGTCGTATGGTCCAGTATCGCTCCCGCCGTGACTGCCCCAGCCCTCACCACAGTACTCGGCCCTATTAGCGACCCACTTGTTCAAACGTTCACGTCTCAGTACATATTTCCCCTCACATCTCACCCGTACTTTGCTGTGAGGCATCCGTTGGTGCGCTCGCGGCTATCGAGCACGGGGATGTACGTCCGGGGCAACGAGCCGAAAGAAATATATATTCGTTGACTTTTTGCTGGTGGTCATGCCCGGAAACGTCTATATCGTCCTTGTCAATAAACCAGCAGTAGCCTCTGTACTTATATGCGTCCCAGCGACTTGCAAGTCGGAGGGTCACGCTTGCCTCGTGACCATGACTGGGACGGTACCCTACGGGAAAGCCAATATAACGATGAGCACCTCCGCGGTCACACCCTTGGATACTTCCTTCCCCCAGCACGCTGGGACGTTCGCCCGAGTCTTGGTTTCCTTCCAGAATGGCCAGGTCAACGATAATGCCTACGACGGTGTAGGACGACGGTGCACGCCATCAGCTTGTCAAGGACGAATCTATGCGACTCTTTCGGTCTTCCTCCGCAATCCGATCCAAGTGCTCTCTCGAGCTCTCCTTTACCCAAACGCTCGTATGATTACTGCTCCCTAGAACATGGGTCAGGCCCGTTGTGCAGACATGCTGCCATGGTTTTCACGTACGGGCAGTTTTCCGTCGTCAAGTGTTCCGAAAAGCTATCCTAGGTTTGCCTTTGAACATCGTTCGCCTTTGCCTAGGATCATTTCCATCGACAAGGACCATCCTTCAAGTTGGGCTCTGGCTAGCGGTCATCGATTCAACGGCCATCTAGACGGCAAAGAGCTTTCTATGTTTGGCAGGTTTGCGCCTACAGCGCGTGTTTGATATTCTTTTGGAAGTGGGTTCAACGAAGAATACCTATGGGCTCCTACACCCCAAACCTGGTACGAGGTATTTGATACTTGTTTGGCGGAAGTTCTGGGAGAAACACTGGACCCTCACTCGCTGCTTGAGGGCTTGCTAGTCATTCGGACCTTGACTCCACGCTGTGTGTCTGATCGGCCATCACAAGGTCTTGCCTCTTTTGCTTCCCTTCCATCGAACAGCAATTCCAATAACGGCATGCAATTTTCCGCAGGGAAGCGTCCGCAGCGGGGTGAATCTAGAGTCTTACTTGCGTGCAGTACAGGTGCGCGTCGCCACACCTTTTCCATCGGGCCTCCCCTTCACGGAATCATGGGCGAGCTCTACTTCTCGATTAGATCACACCACCTGGGAACACTGTGCCTGTGGAGTATCCGTTCTAATGGTGGTTGTAGTGTCCCCCTCATCCCCATTAGTGCTCTTCCTCGTGTAGTTCTCACCCCTCCGTGCATCAGGTGAGCTTGCTTCTAGTATTTCCTGTTTTCTTCTTTTCCGCGTCTACATCATTCGACCGATTTGATGCATGACAACGCACACGCCTTGTTAATTAATGCCAATCCGGCTAAATGATGCACAGAAGACGGTGCATGAGTTTCAGAAGGTTGCGAACAACTCCACCTCTTGACTGCTTGACAGTCGGTCCCTCAATGTATAAATCCTCATGAGGAAGTGCTTATCAACGTTCGAATGTTTTCCCCTCAAACAACTAGATTCAGGCTTCCGTAATATTTTATGTAGGGTGGGTCTTACTTCGTCATGACAGGTCAGCGGAGGAATCTTGGGCCCCCTGATTCCTGGCGGACAAACAGGGTGTTGTATGCGTAAGTGGAGTAAGTCACCAGGATGGTCTGATGGGAATAGGGTTTACCCCCAGGGACAATGTCAGGCCCAGATTCCGGAGAATACCGAAACGCGGACAAAGATCCGGGTCAGCCGATTATCGGTCTATCCACTGCGCGCACAAAATCGTCGATAACCGCAAACCGTAACTCGTGTTCCACTCCCAGGATCGCTGGACGCATTGTGCGCTTTTTATTCCCTGTTTCCTTCGGGTTTCCTTATCTGGCTGTTTCCTTCTAGCTATCACCATCCTAGGATTAATGAAATAGGTCAAAACACAGTTTCCATCACATTCCGTCTTGGAATACACTGAGGTTGCTTGACGGGTTTGACGGGGACAACTTGACGTTATCCGGTAATTGCTGGCTGTGGGGTCGGACACGCCACACGCCGGCAAATATTTCGGATGAAGACGCATCGCTTTTGCGGGAGCATCACAAAGAACACCAAATAGGGGTTCTCCAGAGGTATAAAACCCCCTTCTCGCATGGATACCCTCATTCTTCAGTTTATACATCATCCAAGCAACTCGTCCTATCATCCTCACGCAAAGCATCATGCAGACCGTGAGCGATATCCCCTTGTCTTTTATTTCGTGCGTTGTCGATGGCGATGACTGATGCACGCTTCGTGGAACGTTGTTGCAGATCATCTCCATCCCCGTTAACGAGGCGTGCTGCTCTGGCGCCGAGACTTGCAACTGCTCCTCCACGTACGTCTCCCATTTCTCCCTCGCCTGCGAATTGATTTTTGATGCTCGGCACCACCCTTCAGCTGCACCTGCAAGTGCAGTGACTGCAAGCACTGAACATTGGCTGTGAAAGTCGGCGATTTTTGCTTCCGCCCACAAACGTGAATGATTATGCGTGATGTGTTTCCTCTTTTCTCGCTGTAGGATGTATTCTTTGTGTGGGTAGGGGTCGAGTAGTGTCAATGGAACAGGGAGGATTCTTTGTCTCTATATATGGTGTGCGCAGTTAGTTGCAGGGTGTGGCTAGTCCAATTTGATTATGCTACCGCTTCTGCCACCGTTTGTCAGTTGTTTCGAACTTGCATCCTTCATGAAGTAAGGCCATCT
Organism: Sutorius aff. eximius; assembly: GCA_038088915.1. Lineage (NCBI taxonomy): Eukaryota > Fungi > Basidiomycota > Agaricomycetes > Boletales > Boletaceae > Sutorius > Sutorius aff. eximius. The sequence continues at coordinate 10,017 of JBBPJV010000463.1, forward strand.
TTTTAAAGTGCGGTAGGACGCGTCACTGACTCGCAGCGAATCATGTCATGAGAGACATCTATTTCAAGGAAGTATGCACAGCACGACCACGAAGCTGAATGGTAGGACACAGCGCTGGGTAATGATGAAAGAACACCGCCTGAATTAGAACTCTAAAACGACCGTGTGACCGACCAGCAAGCCGGCCAAAGCACTCAGGTAGACTTGGACTTATACATCCATACGCACTCGGCCCGCTCAGCCCATACTCCCTTTCCCACCCGTGGATCAACGAATTCCCTTTGTCAGTCGCACGCCCACCATGGAAAATCACACTCCAGCCAGCGCTCCACCGTCTCGCCGAATTCGACCCGTTCAGTGCCGTAAAAAGCGCACTCACGACGACAAGGCTGACCCCGCGCCCGAGGCACATGGCCAGCCGTACGGGACCGTTGCTTCAGCCGAGGGCTGGGCCTGAACCTGACCCAGCTCCCTTTCTAGGCACAACCCCGTTTCCGTTTCCGTTTCCGGTCACAAAGATGCCAATGGCCGCGGGTACGGAGGTGGGCGTGGCCTGAACGGGGGCGTGTCGCTTGATGAGGAGCGTCGTGACGCTGTACGGAATCGCTGCGATTTTGGACAATGCGAGGCCAATCCAGATGACACGCTCGACCGTCGTCGCACTACTCCCGGTGTCGATGCCAATTGCGGCCGTTGGATGCATTTCGGAATGTGTAGGTAGACGAGCGAGTGCGAGCGCATTGAACGATGGGAGGAGTGCAAACGTGACGAGCCAGAGGTACATACAAGTATTGAGCATCCTCATGTGGTCGAATCTGCAAAAGATGTAGGGCATGACCGCGAGGCGCAGGAGGACGGCGTGCGTGCTCGCGAAAGCGAGGAGGTTACCGATGGTTGACGGCTGTCAAGATTGTTAGGAACAGGAAAGAAGTAAATAGGAAGTAAGCATCAGAAAAAGAAAAAGGTCCACCGAGGGACCGAGGAGGGAAAATGTAGATCCACGCGGATATCCGACACTGTGAGGATGTTTATCTGACGTCCCAGACCACCCATGTCGATTGGAGCATAGCAAAAAAGGGGTAAACACGACATCAAATGCCAAACTCATGAAGCTCAGCGCAAACCCAGAGAAAGTCAACGCTCGCAGCGCGGGTGTAGCGAAAAGTGCATTCACATTCGCAGACCCAAACCCATCTGGGGCGGTGTCTGTGGCTGAGATGGAATATTGCTTTCTCCCGGAAATGCCATTCACAAAACCTTTTCGTGTACTTGGAAGAGTCTGTTGAAATGAGAGTGAACAGATCGACACATGATCCTTCAACTGACTTGTATCATACACCGACCTCTTTTATGAGCGAATACCCCAGCCCCAATCCCATGAACGCACATGTAGCGCTAACGAGACAAGGTAGGAGATGGGGATGGTCCACGAAAATAGGCCATGCGAAATATTTCGGATACCGTGTCGTAGCATTCGTAAATGCCCCACCAATGAGTGGTCTACAAAACAGCCCACCTCTGGTGAAGCGAAACCACGGACCAAACGCACCCAATAACAGTCCCTGACAACCACATGATGCTGTATATTGGCACAGCGACATTTTGGTTGGTTTCATCTGTGATCTCAACCAACATTGACTGGAAGAATGCAATGTTCCCTCCCACCGACCCACCTAGAGTAGTCATTCTGAATCAAATCAGGGACAACAACGGTAAAAGGAGGAAAGGCCGACAGAGGACTCGTGATGTCGACAATCCAAAGCCGATTGTCGTTATCACAATTCCGACAAGACCGAAGGTTACGACAGGACACCGACCAACGATATCTTCTCGAGCAGGGGTCAAGCAAGAGCCGCAAAATGCTGCCACGATCGCTTGGATACCGGATAATCCACCCAACTGGTACACCGAAAATATCCGAGCGAGCGAATACGCACTCTCCTAGAAAGACAAAACCACATTGCCGTCTTCATCAGTACGACGCGCGGATGCCCACGGCAATCAAGGCTCACGATGAACCCACTGTAAAACCCGACCCGTTCTGGGAGTGCAATATGCAGATCGACGAGAAGCTGGTTGATGCACGGGAAGATTTGTGTATAACCAGTCGGACCGATAATCCGGAGAGCGACAAGGGCACCAAGCTGGGCTTTAGGGAGGGGCGTTGGTCTTCTGATCTGTGACGACACAGGGTGGTCCCCACATTCTTCATCGGGTAGGAGCCGTGTCAGCTCGTTTGGTTCGTCAGGACCATCCTGGTTGATCCTTTCACCGGATGGGGACATCTGGGGAAGTGAGAAGGGACCGTATCGACGTCCGTCGAAGACAATGCAGTTCCCAGTGCGTGTTCAAATCATGTGCAGTTGGGGTTGGGTCATAACTACACGTGTCTGAATGTCTAATTGTGTCCACCTATCGAAGATTTGCATGGGAGGGATTAGGCCGTCTATGTGGTTGCAACAATAGGGATGGATTTCATGGAAGGAACATACCAAGTAGGCAGCCCACTACTAGGGAGGATATTTGCCAGTGCTGGGTGCTTTGGCGAGACACAGGCCGCCGACATAATACGGAGCGGTAGCGACACGTGAAGTTGGTTCCGAATTCCAGCAAGATACCTACATGACCCTTTCGATAAACTGAGGATTTTTTGTAATGATTTCGCATGAAGGAACTTGGTACTTGAGGCTTTTGAGGGCGGGTTCAGGGTTGGGCGGCTCAAATGGATGATGGTTACCTTAGTAGGACACCAACAACAGCCAGGAAGCGCCAAATTTCAACCTTCTCTCCTACATCATGCGACGAGTCGGGGATACAGTTTCACCAGATCCGGACACGTTCTAGTGGCTCCATGTTCAATATAGCCACTGTGTCTTTGCACAAGGCTAACAGGATCCGATATCAATTATTTTGATCGCAGGAGACTTGTCCGCCCTCGACAGATATTTTAACGGTGGGTAGGCCTAGGCTGGAGATACCCCGGATGGCGTACGGGGTGGTGGTAGTAGTATTGTAGGTGTGGTTCAAGTGACTACCTATACGTATGACGAGGCCACCGGCCACTGAGTCAGGACCCCTGCCACCGCCGCGGTCGGACCTAGGCTAACCCTCGCTGGCACAACGGACGTATCACTGCTTGTGCCAAGGCGTAATAGACAAATACCCGCTAACGTGCACCTAGTCTTGGACATAGTTCCACCAAACGGCGGAGATGCATTAGCCCGGCATTCTGAACGCTACTACGTAATGTTGCACGCGATTATATGAAGTTTTCATCAATTTGCGTTGATCCGAATGAGTGATTCCCAGCGCATCGCTCATGGCCAGGCGGGCACACATTCGACGTCGTGCTTTGCTCAACCGGGAACTACCTTGTCCTCCAATCATCGCAAACTGTTACCGTTACCCGAGCCCCCCCAGTAGTATTATCGGGACTACCTGTGTGGTTGGGGGCTCAGGCACTCACCCCGAGCGTGACTCGAGGCATCGCGCATTTGGTTTTGCCCACGCATCAGGCATGGCAGCTACGTCTGGACCCTGGGGTTGATTACCCCGAACACGTCGTATCATGCCCCTGTCGAGCGACCCCGCGCGGTAGAGATTACACAGTACTCCAATGCGAATAAGCCAGTCTCATCCTGCGATGGGCGCGAAACATGACTTGAATGACTCCGGTTGGTGGTCGCATTTAAACGTACCTAGCACACAGCTGACGGGTGTGAACTAGTTCGTCGTGGTCCGAATCGCTTATGATTTACACGTTGTGAACTCTCGCCGGTATGCGTAATTACAACAGCAAAAGTACACCCTTCAAATCGCCACACGACTGCTAGTCAAGTCTTGGGTTACTGCAGGTGGAACGTTTAACATTTGCATTCTCCGGCTTTGCATTTGCACCTAGGAAGTACGTCAGAGAAGAACCCGGGACACTGGGACAATACCCACGAATCGCCGCACGTGCAAGAGCTGTTTCCGCAGCTCGAGCCGGCCTGGTTTACGGGGATGGGTACAATCTGTCCCTGGGTCAGCCTTTGATTGTTCGGGGCGGACGAGGGACCGGTACGCACGTCGTTCATGATAAGTCTCGGTGATAATTTTTGTGGGTAAGGATTTTGACAGATAGTCTACCGGCTTTTTATATGCTGCTGCCCTCGTTTGTAATTGTTTACGCCAAGGGTCCACCTCAAGCGGCCGCCGTAAATATACCTAAAGTAGTGGGAGGGGTGTATTTTTGACGGATCCATGATCCGTAGCGATAAGACCAATGTGAAGACACTCCCTTTATATATGGTATGAAAAGGATCGCACGTACTATGCTTGGTGACCTGTGCCTTGTGGTCTGGTCTTGCGTTTTCCAGCGTTTCGGGTCCTTGTCACATGATGAACCTATCCCCGCTCCTATTTGGTCGACGAATTCGTCATGGCGTGCCCCCTATCGATATAGGTGTACTACGGGCGGGATGGGCGGAGCACGGGAGCCCGGCTGGTGTATGGCAGGTAGCATCAAGGACTCGGTTGCATGCAGGGTATGTCACTAAACCCATTCGGTTAGAGGATAGTATATAACGCGAACGGTTATCCTGCCTTCTAGGATTATCCGAGTCGCTATGCCTCTCACTGACGGAATGGCGAGCACTCTGTTAAGCGGCGTGCCATGGCCGCGCTTGTGGAATCGATGCATCAAGCATCAAAATCGGCTCCCCAATTGGGTTGTCTGGTTGGATGTCTAGATGATGGGAGAGTGAGTCGATAGGGAGAACGATCGAACAGCAAACCCGAGATTGCACATGCATCTAACAAGTTCTACCATGCTATCCTATCTACGCACCCCTCGCCAGGGCCTGTCACCCACATACCATATAAATCCCACCCTCAGCCCCGCTGCTCTCCGAGGCGCGTAAGTTATGCAACATCATCTACGCCGTGCCCTTATCCTACCTCCTCTTCTGGGTCTCCACCATGCCATACAAACTTGATACAAACTGTCACAGCAAACCCCTCCAGGCGCTTCTTCATTCTGGACTCACTGGTTTTTAGTGACTCGGTACTGGGTCTCGAGGATAGGAGGACGGTTGACGAACAACCTGGGGCTTGCCTAGGGATGATCTGGTAAACCTGCTAACTTTAAAATAAACAACATCATACAACCAGTCATAAAGTTACCGAACCCTTCCACTCCATACCAGACACTGGTGAAACTGGAATACTGTTTCCAGATCGTCTTTCGACAATGGCAGCAGGACCCAGTAGCATTTCGTTTGACCATGGATGACTCACCGGTTGTGATTCTCGCGGAAGATGAAACACGGCCACTTCAACAAGCTCCGTTATGCGTTCACATTGGAATTTAACATTAATCATGAGCGACTCCCTTCAGGCTGTTGCGCTGATCAGATGGGTACACAACCCGACTGGTCGTCACATAGGGATGTATTCAACGCCCATGAGAGCTGCGTGACCACCCTAGGACAACCGCTCCTTTCCTACCATTACCGAAAGTGACTGAACGCCCAGTAATACGCTTGCAGCGGTTTGCATCTTCACCCAGGACGGCGCAAATAAGTGGGTAAGTGCACTAGAATATGTGGAATTAATCGACACGTTGACATCTCTGAACTACTGATCTTGAAGTAATCCGCTGGATTGTGTGAGGTTGTCGCTCTGTCAAACTATGTATCACGCAGTTCGAGCTCGCGCACGCAGTAACGAGATGACAGTTATAAGTCAACCCATTGAACCACACAAGTACCGTAATTTCCACCGCTTCACGTCGATCTGGTCGCCCTCGCTCCCAATAACACCACCAACCATATCCGGCGACCGCTTCGCCCAACCTGTCACACATCCCATGTAGTGTAACAGCCGTGATAAGTGCGTCCGAGAGATGTGGCACGTCAGATGTTGCCACTGCTATCTACGCTGTTATCAGTGGTACTTTCCCCATCCCCAAGGGTAGTGCAAGGGTTTGAGTGTTCCTCCTTGTCTAGGCCACTAGAAATATCTAGGATGAACCTGGTCGCGCTCCACCGTATTCACATCACTGATATCACAGGTCCTTGCACGACTCGCTGCCTGGATAGCAGATTAAATCCGCGATAAAGCGAACACCAGTTCACTAGTAGATAATCCATTATAAGGGAAGCTGGTGCACCTTCTCCATGCTGCGATGGGCTTTGGATCGTATATCTGAGATGACACGCAACTCTAAGTGTGCGGCATACAAGCCATTGATTTATGGCTTACACCCAGCATGGCCGGGATTAGGTTATGATACTCATGGGTTCGATGCTCGCAGATATGCATACAACAGCAAGAGTACATCCAACATCACCGCACAGCCGGTCTCGGTTTGCACGTTTAACATTTGCACTCTCCAGTCTTGCATTGTCCGGTTTTGCATCCGCACCTAAAAAAAGTCAGGGAAGCGTTCAGAACGCCAGACAACAACACCCACGTTGCTTCTTTACAAGCGCAATCAGCGCTTCCACAGCCATTGTGATTCACAGGGATAGAAGCGATCTGCTCGCTCAGTCAACCAACAGATCGCTCAAAGGAAAGCGAGCGAATCGTACGCACAGTGTTCATGATGTTGTAATTCTTGACGATAGCAGTATGACGGCGATGCTGCAGGCCTTTATCTACCTTCGACTAGTATTTGGCGTTGTTTGCGCGTCATGGGGTGCACCTTGGTCGGAGCGTAAATATTTGTGTGAACCTACCACACAAAGGAAGGTGGTTCTGAAGCGATTCTGTCCAACCGTGGTCTATTCTTTATCGGGGGCGCTCCACCAGCCATGGCATCCATGAATAATCTTACTAACTAGTGCGCATCACGTACGATCCTTTTTGTCTTCATGACTTATCATAACTCTCAACGGTCCAGAGAAACTGCGTGGACTATTTCACGGTGGTACTTGTCATCGCGGACAAGAAGTTCCGCTCCTAGGGGTCATGGCGTTGGTGGTATATATACCTGATCTCGTTTCAAGTCAATCAAATGATCTCTAACGGGTATGTGTGTGTGTGTGTGTGTGTGTGTGTGTGTGTGTTACGGTGTGTGTACATGTAACAGGCACACTTGGGCCCGCTGGTCGGAGCCGGGTTAAAGATCGAAACATGTCACGGGTTCTTCTGGTACCCTGTTCCGCACTCGACGAGGTGACTGGCATTGATCCAATAGGGCGAGATAAGCGATCAGGGTCTGGCCAGTTGCAAGACGGTGGGCGGTGCCATGATTTTTGACTCCCACGCATAGCAATCCTGGTCCATCCCTGCCCACTCACTCTCAATTCAACGTATATCTACTAGTTCGAGGATTCAAGCTTCAAGCTACAAGTTGTGTTATGGATGCCACCAATCCAGCGCACGGTTCACTTACAAATGCGTACGTCCATTTATTTGTTCTGGACATTTCAACTGAGCGGATTGTATTCTAGGATGGAGAGTATCAAAATCCGAGGTTCGGGTTTCCCTGGTAGTGGTTGCCACCATTTTCTGCAGATTCACTCTACTCTTCAGCATTGAACTACACACTCAAGCCAGGCGCGAATTTCATGTTTCAAAGCAATACTGCATACAAATTTCCGTAGGTGACGCCATTCTGTCGACGAAGAAGGTCAAAGAAAAAAAGAGTTCTGCATCTTGGGATGTCATTTTCTACTTGTGGGTAGGCATGCATAACTCTACGCCACTGAACTAACTGTTTTTAGTGAGGCTGATGATCAAACTGCCTTTCTCGCAATGGTCTACGAGAAGAGTCGTATTCCTTGCAAGCCTGATGGGCTGGTTGGGAGTCTCATGGATACCATCAGTGGGATACTGGGTCAACTGAAGAATGGTGGTGAGACGTTATCTTGTGGGAGAATATAATGTTCTACTGACGCGATTTTTGGTGACCGAAGTCCTCGAACTACCTCTTGACGACCCTATTCGCAATACGCACAACACTTCGCGAGTTATCATTAAGTTCGCATTGGCAGCTGAGCCGCGCGGGGCTGTTAGCGTGGATGAGCTTCAAGCCATCGACGCTGTCAACAAGGCGACAGGGATGACCAGCGCTCATAGCCCCATGCCGCCCATCGTCGGTGTCATAGATTCAGTAGCTAATGTTGGTAACAACGTCGTGACCGAGTTGCAGACATTTGAGAATACGTGGGGGATTCTCTTGCAGAGGGTAGAGTCTTTCAACAAGATGGTGGCCGTTATCGCAGAGGTATTTGATGGTCCGTGGCTGCACACGCCCGCCATCTGAACACCTCACAGGTTCATCCTTATGCCTCGCTTGCTTGGTCTGTTATATCAACTGCAAACCAAGTTTGTTTGTCGCTTAGTTACTCGCCAGCGCTGATATCTTCTTTTCTTCTTTCAGGTGCTCATCAACCAACAAAATCGCGACGACCATGTTATTCGATTGGCAGGAAAGATGAGCGACGTCTTCGCCTTCGTTCAGGATGCCGAACCCCTGAGGGTAGTTGAGAAACACAAGAATATGATCACGCTTCTGCTCCAGCAGGTGACGGAGTGTGGATACTTCATTACGGAGTACGTCAAACAGAAGAACTTCTGTTAGTTGTTGTTGGCTTCATAGTCCCTGCTGCTGATCCGGTACCCAGGGATTCGGACAGCGAAATACACGCTCTGTGCTATTGATGGAAGGATTATGGACTATGAGAACAGGCTCCAAGAGCTGAAAACCAATTTTATGGAGGGGCTTACGCTCCAATCTGGGGTCATCGTTTTTCGTATGATGAATGTAGCACGGGGATTGGGTAGGTCACTTTCCAAGACTGCAACGAGGTGTTCATGGGAATGGAGTACAGCTGAATCGATCGGCCTGGATGGCATTCCGTACGCTCATGGCGCCAGATACATGAGAGAGAAGGGCTGCCTTCCCGATACTCGCAAGACCTTCATCCAAGAGATCTGCGACATTCTCAACGATCCTGCAGAGGATGCCCCCCAGCTGTGTCTCCTCACAGGGGTTGCAGGTTCAGGAAAGTCCGCTATCGCACACTCCATCGCACGGCTGTATGATGGACAGAGGAGGCTCGGGTCATCGTACTGCTTTGCTCATAGCGACCTCACGAAGCGCAATCCACAGAATGTCTTCAGTACGATCTCTCGTGATCTCTCGGACCGTGATCCTCAATTCAAGTCTGCACTCTGGGCATCCGTGAAGGACAATCGAGCGCTTCGCACGTCGGTATCACCCTCGGAACAAGCTGAGAAACTCATCATTGAACCTAGCAAGTGCATTGATCCCATCGGACCGTTAATCGTTGTATTGGATGCTCTTGACGAGAGTGGCGATCGTCCTGACCACCAACAGCTCTTAGACACACTCGCAAGGCATATCACCGAAAAGAATTTTCCAAGAAACCTCCGATTTCTCATTACGACCCGTTCCGAGGACGACATCCTTCGCGCACTCCCCTCTGGTCCAAATATCACCCATAAACCTCTAGGAAATGTCCCACAGGCCGAGCCGGATGAGGATATTGACACATTTATCTACCACTCTCTCCATTGCTACCCAGATCTTGAGTCCTTGTGGCCAAACCGGGAATGGTGCTGGCGTCTTGTTCAACTTTCTCAAGGGCTTTTCCAGTGGGCATTCACCGCATGCAAGTTCATCGGAGGAGATGATTCTGTCGGACTCGACCCATGCGAACAGCCTGAGAAACCGCTACAAACCGACAACCATGGTGGCGCCCACTCACTCTATTAGTTATACCAAACTATACTGGACCAGCTATTTACTGTGGGTGATGCTCAGGATCGGTTTCGCGAGGTTATGGCGATCATACTTGCCCTCATGGAGCTGCTCTCTCAATTCACTTTTCGCGCTATTCGGTGAACACCTGAAGGTCCGCAGTATCATCAAGCCCATGGGATCACTACTAGATGGAGTTGAGGAAGAAGATAAGATCATCCGCCCACTTCATTACTCATTCTATGAGTTCTTGTTGGACGAGAACTGCAGTTCAACCTTTCACATCAAGATTCTGCCACGACATTCCCACTTTCTTGGACAATCCATGCTCTCGTGCATGCGAAGAATGCTCAAGTTCAACTTCTGTGACCTCGAAAACTCTCATCTCCGAAACCACCAAGTTCTTGATCTGGAGAGTAGGCTGTACAAGCCATCCCCCATCAACTTGCATACTCTTTCCTATACTGGATGTCCCATATACAGGAGGCAGAGTGTACTGCTGAATTGTTGGATGAGGTCACTTCATTTTTCAAAAATTTCTTCCCCTTCTGGCTAGAAACCATCAGTCTTCTCTCCCTCCTCTCCCCTGAGCATTACATCCAAAGTGCATTGGAGGTCTGCAAGGCCCTGGTGAAGTGGGCCAAGGTAAGATCTGTCATGTTGATGAGATATAAAAGTCCACCATGATTTTATAGGACCATGAAATTGCCATCCTGGCTTCAGAGGCATCCCAGTTTATTCAAGCATTTGCTCCTATCATCAGAGAGTCTACACCCCAACTTTATCTGTCAGCCATGCCACAAACACCTTCTGGTTCACCACTCTGTCAGCTGTGGACCAATCACCTTCAAAATTAGGTCTTGATGACATTGGGACATCCACAAAACTGGCCAGCAGAAATTCTCAGTTTGCAGAATGGCATCTTTGTGGCTTCCTCTGTTGCCTATTCACCTGATGGCAGGCAGATTGTTTCAGGATCCTGGGACACATCCATCAGAATCTGGAATCCTGTCACTGGACAGTGTGTGGCAGGCCCATTCTAGGGACACACACATGGGGTTACCTCTGTTGCCTACTCTCCTGATGGCAGATACATTGCCTCTGGCTCTTGGGACAACACCATCAGGATATGGGATCCATTCACTGGTCAATGTACAATGGACCCTTTTCAAGGACATGCTGATGGTGTTGCTGCACTTGCCTATTCACCTTATTGTTCTCATATTGTCTCTGGCTCTTTTGACAATACCATCAGAATCTGGGATCCACTTATTGGTCAATGTGTGGCAGGTTCATTTCAGGAGCACACTGATGGGATCATGACAGTTTCCTATTCACCTGATGGCTGTCACATTGTCTCTGGCTCTCAAGACAATACCATTAGAATTTGGGATCCAGTTGCTGGTCAATGTGTGGCAGGTCCATTCCAAGAGCACACTGGATGGATCACTTCTGTTGCTTATTCACCTGATGGCAGATGCATTGTCTCTGGCTCCTTGGACAAGACAATCAGGATTTGGAATCCAATCACTGGCCAATGTGTAGCAGGTCCATTTCAGGAACACACTGATGGTATCAACTCTGTCATCTACTCACATGATGGCCATCACATTGTCTCTGGCTCTGAGGACAACACCATCATGATTTTAGATCCAATCTCTGGCCAGTTTGTGGGTGATCCACTTCAAGGGCACACTGATGGGGTCATCTCTGCTGTCTATTCACCTGATGGCAGTCACATCATCTCTGGATCAAAGGACAACACTATCAGGATCTGGAATCCAGTTACTGGTCATTCTATGGGAGATCCATTCCAGGAGCACACTTATGGAATCACAACTGTGGCCTATTCACCTGATGGCAGCTGCATAGCCTCTGGATCTTGGGACAACAACATCAGGGTCTGGAACTCCATCACCAGTCACTGTGTGGCAGGTCCATTTCATGGCCATACCAAGGAGATCACTGCTATCAACTATTCACCTGATGGCAACCACATTGTTTCTGGATCAAGGGATGCAACTGTCAGGATCTGGAGTCTGGCTACCAATCAACCTGTGGCAGGCCCACTGCAAGGACATCCTGTTGGGGTCACTGCTATTGTTACGATATCATTCCCTTTTAACCTAACTTTATCCTAGTCTAGGGTTAGCCTAGCTAGTACTACACTTTCGCTACACTTTGGACTCTACATCGTACATTGGACTTCGTCTTATTTCCTGTACCATAGCACGTGACCACATCATGTGACTGCCATTCCTGTCCCTGGCACGTGTCCTAGTCATGTGACCATACATATCATAGTAGCTTATGGACTATTACGTATCTATGATATCATAGGGTCTAGACCACTATGTCATAGTCTAGCCCCTTATGTCACCTCTCTCATTACATAGACATGTCCTTATTTAGTATCGGGGG